>LS494119.1:88583-100772 GCA_900490845.1 Pristionchus japonicus | reverse complement strand
GGTCACTCTGAAAACTTTTTTGATAGCTCTTTCCGTTGTTGAGTTAGCCTGTAAAAAGGCTTTAACAGCCTAATTTGGTAATTAGCATAACTACCTTAAAATCGATTTTTGAACAACGGGATACCGATTATGTTTTCGAGCACCCCAAGGCTCATCGAAAACCATACTCAATTCATACTTCAACTTTTTCGCTGTGCCAGACATTGTCTGACTCTTACGCAAACGGGCTCTTATCATTTCAAAATTCACAAGTTCCTTTATTGTTGAGCTTCACTGCTGAAACTTTGCACAGCTTATTACCATAGTGTAAGTCAGCTGATGACACAGTTTGAGCTTGATTGGATGCGTTTAGCATAAGCCGATTTTGAGCAAGGCGAGAGCTTTGACAACCAGTATGCTTTCGCAAATCGATTGCCACTAGGTGGAGAGATGTCGCAATGGTCTAAAAAGTTGGGCATCGAGAGTTCAGCGGTATTGGGACCCTCCAGCACCGGTACCACGTTTTTGCGAAAATCACCCTTGGAGCTATGACCCCTCAAAATATGGCTGCCCAAAGGCAAATGGTGGCCCAATTGGGCCATATTCTCTGAGTCATCAACACTCCTCATTAGAAACATTTTAAGCCCTAGAGCAAGGTTCTAGCATCGCTAGAGACAGAGTTATGAATTTTCGAGCTCAATTTTGCTGAATTTCTGCAGCCACCGAGAGTGGTCGCATCAACCTGAAACTTTTTTTTATGGCTAGGACTGATCTCTGTGCACAAAAAGTTTGGTGAGTCGGAGAAAATCCACCAAAGAATAATGAATTTCCGAAAAAGTATTGCTCAATTGCATCATCACTATGTAATAACGGAACATTTGCCAAAGCTCGAAATACAAGCGTCGTGCTCTTCTATAGACTAGCTGTGTAATGGAAAAATTTTCAATTCGATATCTCCTCTGGTTCAAAAGATATAGGCGAACGAAAAAGTGTCCCAATACTTTCCGGCGCTACTGTATATTTCGCTGATTTTTCAATGTTGCACTTATAAGAAACAAAATGCAAACCTTCTTCCTCCATTTCTCAATAGTTGCTATTGACGCCTTCAATTGATCCATGTCTGTATATGCAAAAACTATTGACGAAGAAGATTAAGCATTACGAAATATATTATCAGGAAATAAACCTGATTTTGAGATTGGAGTTACAGTAATACAAGAGTATATTTATCGTGATTACTTCTATGAAGTCGAAAACAACAGAATGAAAGATCAACTTTAAAAATGGAGAGCGAGGAGAACAAAGAAAATTGAACAATGAATAAAAGGAATTCAATGAGTGTGACGAAACTTGGCTACTTTTAACCCTCATCAAGTTTGTGAAGAATGAAGTTACGTCCATCGCACTGAACTTTCTATTTTCAACGCCACACCAATCAAAAGAGCAAATCACCTTTTTGTTGTGGATTTTAACAGCTTTGCTGTTCTCATACTTGAAATGATCTCCACACACGCACACGAGGTAGATGGAATTCTAGCAAGAGGAAAAATTCACATATGAAAAGGAAATATTCACACAATATATCAGATCTGAGAGAATTTAAAAACTCCCTCCAGGGGCCGTACAAGGATTTTATACCCTATGCTCGAAAATTCGCCCTAAGGCCAACTTTTTGCGTAGATTTCAAAAATCGACCTTAGGAAGCCGTATCTTTGACCCCTAATTAGTTACAGCTACCGTAACCTTAGCAACCTATAAGTGCAACTTTACGAATACGGCTTTAAACCCCCACATATGATAGTAATTCTTGTAGCTATCGAAAAAACAAATATTTTCGTGAAAAAATTTTTTGAAAAAATTTCCGTTGAAACTTTTTTACGAGTTTGAAATTTTCAATGGCTCACCGTGAAAAATTTCGAGGCATCGAGCAGAAATTTTTTTTCATTTTTCGATTGTCCATCCTTTGGTGCGTTTGTGTGATTTTTTTCAGATTTTTAGTGTGGGCACTTAGTTGTTTTGTAAGGCTTCGAAAGGGCGCAACTGCGTGTTTTTGGCTATTTTTTGAAATTTTGAGTTTTTGTAAGTTGCATATTTTGTGACGAATGAATCAGGTTTGAACTAAAAACAAATAATATGGGTCAGAACAACTATCCCTGAGAGTTTTGAGCTATTTGGAGGGATCCTATTTTTGGTTGAAAATCGACCAAAACCTAGAAAAAACGATCAACTTCGATTGCCTCCAAATAGCTAAAAACTCTCAGGGATAGTTGTTCTGACCCATATTTGTTGTTTTTAGTTCAAATCTGATTCATTCACAAAATATGCAACTTAAAAAACTCAAAATTTCAAAAAATAGCCAAAAACACGCAGTTGCGCCCTTTCGAAGCCTTACAAAACAACTTAGTGCCCACACTAAAAATCTGAAAAAATTCACACAAACGTACCAAAGGATGGACAATCGAAAAATGAAAAAAAATTTCTGCTCGATGCCTTGAAATTTTTCACGGTGAGCCATTGAAAATTTCAAACTCTTTCGACGTTCGACTTCGACGTTCGACGTTCGACGAAAGTTTTCGACGGAAATTTTTTCAAAAAAATTTTCCACGAAAATGTTTGTTTTTTCGATAGCTACAAGAATTACTATCATATGTGAGGGTTTAAACCCGTAGTCGCAAAGTTGCACTTATAGGTTGCTAAGGTTACGGTAGCTGTAACTAATTAGGGGTCAAAGATACGGCTTCCTAAGGTCGATTTTTGAAATCTACACAAAAAGTTGGCCTTAGGGCGATTTTTCGAGCATAGGGTCTAAAATCCTTGTACGTACCTATACGAGTTCTCTCAGATAGTCTCTGATATTAGGAAACATAATCGGAGATGAATTGCATATGAAATGCAAGCAGCATACCTCTCTGAGGGTTGATTTGTGGTGATTACGAAGATGCGCAGTGTATGCATATGCGGTAGAAGGGTGCATCTGAAAGAAAATTAATCTCAAACCTGAGAATATAATTAAAAACGACCGAAAGGCTCACCTCACATAGAACACATTGAGGAGTTGTAGGAGTCTGAAATTATACATCCACAATTGTATTTCAAAATTGGATTGTCAATAAATACTTTTTTGTCAAATTGGGAGAAATGTTTTGTAGCCTGGAACTAACCTTATTGAAATTGAAATTGAAATTGACAAAAAAAAAGAGAAACGAACCGTGAAATTGGCAACATCGCTCTGGAACAAATGAAATTATTCTAGAAAAAAAGTGCCATCAAAGAACGCAATAAATGAACAAATAATAGAATTCTCTCACTGTTTGACTATGACGCGCCGAAAGAGATTCATGTCCGCATTCACATCGAAGAGCAAGACCAGCCTTGAAAACCAATCCTTGCTTTCACTCAATATAGGTTGATTAACATTCACATATACACCTGTGAAAAACTAACCAGAGCAAGATTGGTAGTATGTTTATTTCTAAGATGATGCAGAAACGAATCGACTGAATGCGTGCCAAACTGGAAACAATTTTGGAATTTTAAATTCAGGAGCTAAGTAAAACGAACCTCGCACTCGGGACATTTCACAGCCGTATCACTTCTCTTTGTTCCTTGCAAAGCATCTTTATGGGCGTCAGACATCTGAAATTTGACTTGATCCCTGATTGATGTGAGGAACCAACTGTGTTACTCTTGATGACGACCGTGAAATTTGCAAGATTGCACTGAAATGGCATATATTATCGGCAAAGGCGCAATCATTACAGTGTTGCATTGAGTTAGACAATAATTAGCGTTACTTTCTCACCGTTCGACTATGGGAAGCTGAGGTACATACGTATCCACATTCACAGCGAAGCGCTAAGCCAGCCTTCAAAACATACGTTGATCATTACTCTCGAAAACAGTATAAATGCCCCAACAAGAAACAACAAACTGACAAGAGTGATAGTAGTGGAATGCTGTCTTTTGAGATGGTTCAATAAAACATGCACAGAGTGTGTCGAATACTGTAAAAAAACATAATCATATGCAAAGTTCAAAGACATTTTTCTACTAACCTCACACTTGGGACAGTCCATAGCCGTGTCACTCATCTTCGGTCCTTGTGATTCTCCGTTAGCGGTTTCCGATTTATCGCCTCCCTTACCGGATTTTATCTTCTAAACAAGCGTATAATAAAATAGTGTGATCACACTATGGTTTCTTAAACAGGTAAAAGGAAAACTATGTGCTGAATTCGACGTACGAGGCTTTTCTTCACCGCAGATTCCAATTTCGATTTCTTCTTTCGAGGAGCTGAATCATCATCATAATCCTCCATTCTTGCTGCGATATCACTGAATGAAGGATCTTCTCCCAGGTTGGGATCATGGGCATCAGACATCTAAAAGTCTCCATGGTATTGACAGAAGTATGCTGATTCTAAAACCTCTTCGTTGAAATTCACACCATCGTTCACGAGATCCGAAGGTGGCATCTGTAGTCGTTCGATTTGTATTATTTAGAAGGGTTGTGGTAACAAAATAGCATGCAACTCACATTTACGTCAGTCGGACCGCTCCCGGTAACAGGGAGTTGATCATTGAATTGATTATCCACTTCATATTCCGGATCATCAATCTAACATAAATTAATAAAAATGTTAACTATAACTACTTAGCTACCACTCACCAAATCATCTTCCATAACTTCTTCCTTGAAATTGAATTTGAATACTTTCCCACCGAAATCCCATGGAGCAATCTTCAAATGATTTGCTGATCAATCCATACATAAAATATAATAACCTGATTATTATCGGTAATTGCTTGAGAATAATCAATCTGCTCTTCTTGGGATTCCAATTGAACTGAGGTAAGCATGTTCTACAATTGATATTAGTTCAAAGTATCGACACAGAACTGAAACAAACCTCGTTGCACTGTCTTGCTTCGATTTTGATTCGAATCCTCGTGTTGTTGTAGTGAATAACGCATCTTTCCTTTGAGTGGCTAACTCGAAACTCTGCAAAGCACACTGAAACAAATGCAACAGTTTGATACCAATGTGTATATGATTCAATTTATCGATGCTACACTAGAGTTGGCATTTCGATGGTTTCGGCATCGTTATAGCGAGCGATCTCTCGCCTCGCGATTACGATGCCGAAACGGAGAGGAGGTCGCGTTTCGGCATCGAAATGGAGGGACGAGGGGAGGGAGAGGGTAGCGGCATCGTTACGATTTAGCGATGCCGAAACGCTACCGCAACGCCGTATTGTGCCGAGAGAAAAACTGTTATCTTAATCATACGTCTATAAAAGACAAAATATTGTTCTCGACCTGTTGGACTTGATTACACACGTAAAAAATGTGTTTAAGAAAAACTGTCTGTTTTACGAACTGAGGAACCTACGTGTTTCTTTTAAAAAATCAATATCACGCTGTGGTAGCTATTGTTGAGTACGGTGGGATACGGTAGGGTACGGTATGATGTGGGAGCCAACAATAAAGTCACATTGGACAATCCAGTAGCCACCCCGAGTGATCGTATAGGGAACATTACAATGCGAGCCCTCGAAACGTTCCGGCACCGCTAAATCGTAACGATGCCGCTACCTTCTCCCTTCCCTCGTCCCTTCATTTCGATGCCGAAACGCGACCTCCTCTCCGTTTCGGCATCGTTATATCGTTATCGTTTTGCCAACCCTAATGAGTACGAACTAGATGACAATATAACAAACCTTATTGCTCTCGCGGATAACCGTGAAGTTGGCAATATTGCACTGAAAGTATTTAATCAGCTATAAACCTCAATGAATACTAGAACGGATGAAATATTATTTAATGTTCTGACCGTCCGACTATGATCAACCGAACGACATTCGTGTCCACATTCACATCGAAGAGCAAGGCCTTCCTTGAAAAAATCCATCATTTTATGAGCAGTGAAATGAGAACATTTACCAGCCTGGGAGTTGTATCGGGTTGGTCCATAAGTTTTGCACGATTTGATCAATTTCATATTCTGATCCCAAAGTCCATCAGTATTCAAGTAACTAAAGCCTACTAATGCACACCTATTGAAGCCTTGGACACCCTCTTTAGCGCACGTTCCCATTCCTCTGGTTGATTATTTCTACGGGTTTAGTAGGGCTCGAAAGTGGAAGTGTCACAGCCTAGGTCACTCAGTTTAGAGCCTCAGCATTCCGCCGAGCAGCAAGGTAAGTCCAAATCGTTGCCGTAGGCGTGAAGTACGTTGACATGAGATGATATATTAGTTCATGTCTCAGGATGCCAGTTACATTTTCTCTAGAGGCATGCGCCTAACGGAAAAGTTCACTCGAGTGAGTGTGCTAGAATTCAGTATGTGGCCCTGCGTATTCGTTGTAAAAGACCTCAAGGCCATTATTGCATTGCATTGAATACCTGCTGCCCCAACAATGCTAACATAATAATTATACGAGGATTAGGCTCCAATCTTTCTGAACTTCAGAATTTTAAATTCAGCTATCACGAGCCTATCATCGAAATTCATACTTTTTAGGCTATTAGTTTTCTTACAGAACTCTAACGGCCAACCTATTGTGGTCATCTGACACCCTAACCCTTTCGCTATTCCTGAAAAAATTGGGAGAATATGGATATCACTGGCTTGATGAAAACACACAGCTTGAAAAAAGTACTTCATTTTACGCATATTTTCTGTTTTCTGTTTTTAAATTATTTTGACTAATTCTGTGAAAGCTAGAACTGATTCAAACATACATGGATAGAGCTTAAGTCTACTACTATACGATGCGTTACGGACAAGTCACGGAGATTTGAGGAGAGAGAATTATATCTCAATCAAAATCGTGCAAAACTTATGGACCAACCTAATAGAATGTTGCCTCTTAAGATGTTTCAACCACCCATCGACTGAGTGTGTAGAAAACTGCAACAAAATTTTTAAATAAAGGATAAATAAGAGAAAATACTTACTTCGCATTCGGGGCAGTCCATCGCAGTATCACTTATCTTCAATCCTTGTGATTTTTCGTTGGCTGATTCCAACTCATGGTCTTCTTCGATGGATCTTATCTTCTAAAGAACCAAATTAATCACAGGAACTATATTTTCCTTGAAAATTTCCTAGAGAATTACTAGAATCGGTGTTCAACGTACGATATATTTCTTCAGAGCAGATTCCAATCTCGATTTCTTCTTCAGAGGAGCTGAATCTTCATCAAAATCGTCCATCCTCGCAGAGAGATCATTGAACGTATTTTCCTCACCCAGGATAGGATTATGGATATTAGAGATCTAAAACTCTCAATGATATTTACACGAGTACACTTGAATTGCAACCTCGTCGTTGAAATTCACACAACCATTCATGAAATACGAAAGTGGCATCTGCAATGGTTCGTTTAGCATATTAGTGCGTTTGGCACGTTGTGGTATGCAAATAACATGCAACGCACATTTGCGGCAGCCGAATCATTCCCAGTAAACGAGAGCGGATGATTGAATTGGTTATCCACTCCATATTCCGGATCATTCAGGTCGGCATTCTGAGTTAAATAGAACTATTGATCAAAATATTCAGATTTGATATGTTCCGAGTACTCTAGTAATAGTCGAGCAGGCACAAGTTACATTATCATTGCAACACCTTTGCTTTGCCTTACCTATGCTGTCTCGCAATGACCAAAACATTTAACAACAAGTCACATCAGTTCAAGGGAAGCATTAGGTGTGGCGCCGTAACCGTCAAATGACTACACTAACACCACGGCGACAAGTCCTAATTCTGGCGCCTTTTCCCAAACCCGAGGCAACCGATTTCTCTAGGGATGGGAGGGACTCTAGTAGAATTGTGAAACAAGACTGCGTGGCGCAGAGGTAAGTATTTCTATTGTGGATCGAAGGGTCGAGGGTCCGACCCCCGGCCGGGGCAAAGCCATATGCTCCTGACTATTGCTGAATTTGCACAGGCATGAACTGATGTGAAGTTAAACACCACCGACCAGGTCATCTTCCATTACTTCTTTCTTAATATTGAACTTTATCTCTGCTTCTCCGAAATCCCATGAAGGAATCTACAAATGATTTGCTGATCAATCCATAACTTAAATATCATCACCTGATTATTATCGACAATTGCTTGAGATTCGCCAATCTGGTCTTCTCTCGGCTCCATTGGAATAGATGGAGTGGCATTCTGCAAGTGAATGTATTTCGAAGTATCGGTAAAAAAGGCAGCGAACCTCATCTCCCTGAGTGACCATATCTCCAACTTCGTTCACTTGCTTCTTCTCTTCAGCCCATTTCTTGAAAACCAAGTGAAGAGATTCGAGAAAGCCGTGCATTATTTCTCGAGTAGGATCATTTCTGCAGAATTTGCATTACAAGACTTTTTCTTTCCAGTACTCACCCGAGTTTATCGAACTGGCGCAAGAATGATGTATCAAAGTTGAGATATCCCAGAGCATTTTGAATGTCCTAAATGCACATTTATTACTAGCCCCCCCCCCTAGCCTGTGATCCTAGCTATTAGATCATTGAGATCTGAACGATACAATCAGTGACAGTCAGCACCGCTAACCTCACGGTTCGATTCCTTGCTCATCATAAGATACATTGCTTCGAATCGTCTCGTTGTTGCAGTGAATAAAGCATTGTTACTTTGCGCGGATAACTCGAAACTCTGATGAGATACAACCATTGAAACAATATTCTTTTTTTGTAAAATCAAAAATGCAAACCTTCCTTTTCCATTTCTCAATAATCTCCAATGACGCTTTCAATTGCGCCATACCTGGATATTAATTCTGTATTGAAAATGCAGGTTATGAGAATATGAAATACTTAATCAGGAAATATACCCGATTTAGTTTAGGCCGATACAGTAACACGAGAGAAAAATTTTATTCTAGTAAGTTCAAAAGAAACGAACCAAACAGACAACAGCAATTTCATTGGAGAGCGAAGAGAAACAGAACAATAAAATTGAACAATGGGACAGCATTTGAAAGGGGACGAAGAGGGAATCTTGGCTGTGTTCATTCCTCATCAAGCTTGTGAAGAGTGAAATCACGAACATCGCACTGTAAATATGATACTATCTTCTCGAATTCTTCCATGCGACTTATTCTGACAAGGTCAACAAAAATTAAAAATCACCTTCTTGTTGTGATCTGACGTAATTTTGCTATTTTCCTTCGTGAATTTGTCACCGCATGGACACGCGAGGTATATGGAATTCTAGAAAGATAATGTATTCAGTTAGCATATCTGTAATCAGTTTAATTTGAAAAAAACCCGCACAGCCTTCAGAGATGACTTGTGAAGAGAGCGCAGGTGTTGAACGTAGCCGGCTGGAGACGAGGGGTACTTCTCAAGAAATAATAATCTCAAATCTGAGAATAGAAATCTAAGCGACCGAGAACCTCACCTCACAGAGGACACATTGAGGAGTTGTAGGAGGTGCCTGAAATTCGGATTTTTTTAGTCACACTCCCCGTTGTATTTTAACGAGGAAGTATATGTAGCGAACTTGTCTTGAGTATCAAAATGAACGATTTATTTCAAACCAACTTTTTCGTCTCCAATTCGTTTAATCGGTCCGTCTTCAGTGCGGATAACCGTAAAATTGGCGAGATTACACTGGAAGATCATAAATTTGTCGACCGAACACAATAGGACATGAAATAATGTTGCAAATACGTGAATATGAAATTTCGACAAACGAGTTACAATTGCTAGCAAGTCGTAATTCCTCCTCACCACACGACGATGATTGTTCGATTGACTCTCGTTACCACATTCACAGCGAAGAACAAGACTCGCCTGAAAAAAAACCAAATAGCATGATATCTCAACAACTCTCCAAATATGATTGATACTTGAAAACATCAGGCTGAAATGTGTCCAAAAAATGAATTAGTCGTAAGCGAAAACTTACCAGTCCAGGAGTGGTAGAATGTTTGATGCGAAGATGTTTTAACCACGAATCGCATGAGTGAGTGCGAAACTGAAAATGAAAACATTTAGAGTTCAAAACTTTAGATAAGTAAAATATCCAACCTCGCATTCGGGACAGTCCATAGTCGTGTCACTTTTCTTCAGTCCTTCGAATTCCTTGTTCACTGATTCGGACTGATCGTCACTTTTGATGTCTTTTTCTTTGGTAATCACACTGCCATTCATCGATTCCAATGAAAGCGTCTGCAATTATGAACTAGACGATTTTGAACTAGATGACAATATAACAAACCTTATTGGTCACGCGAATAACCGTGAAGTTGGCAATATTGCACTGAAAGTATTTAATTATTCAACCGAAAGAAACCTGAATCGTTATAAACATGAATCAAAGCATTCTACAGTCCTGTTGTGTCCCACCGTGAACATGCGTCACTCGGAGTTACTCTGAGTGACTCGGGGTGACTCATAGTGACTCATGGTATTTTCCTGGCTCGTGATGCAAAGAATATATGATGAAATTATGGTAATCATGCTAAGCGACTCGTTTTCAATCGCTTTATGTATTTGGTATATTTATAAAATAGCGAAACTACAACCGAAAATAATGTCTGAGTGCACAACAATGTGCTTGACTCAAGATGCGCTCCAACGACAATTTACGGTGCTTCCCTTTCCCGGCTCCGCTTTTGAGTTTCATTTTCGGCAAATCTTGTTTTTCCTTCAAGTTACCCTCTTTAACGTTGTTCTTTTATCAGTTTTTCATTTCCACATCACAGTCTATCATGCCGGATATCGTCTCTTTTCATATTGATCAAATTATGCTGATGACAGGCGGAACGCGAATGTCAGTGAGCGATATTTTATATGGTTTATTATTACATTTCTTATCATGATTCCATTTATCAACAATTGCTCCCCCTAGTGCATCGTATACCATTTTAACATTCTTGAGAGTCTGATCAAAATACTTATTAATTATAGTTTGGGTGGAATGATAAGAAATAATGTAATAAACCAAATAAAATATCGCTTACCATAGCCATTGCTTGAGTAATCCATACAATCGTCTAACTTGACGTAAGGTTCCTGAAAAGTAATCCACAAGCATCAATCTGTTCTTGCTAAATAACAAAGACATTAACAATCACTTATCTGACAATCGCGTTCCGCCTGTCATCAGCATAACACTGCGTCCTAACTCCCGCCGACGAGAGAAAGAGAGTATAGAGAAGTCAGAGAAAGTCCTTTGGAACAGTGCCAAAATCTCTTGGCACCGAGCCAAGATGTTTTTTCATCGAATAAGGTTTCAAAAAAAGCGTTGTTTATGCTGTTCATAATAAACGCTACAGAACTGGTGGATCAAAACGATATTTACAATATAAACGAAAATAACGTAGGAGCGCAACACAACGCAAATATCGCCTCGTAGAAGACCTGAATGGGCGTATTTATGGATTCTGGAAACAATAATTGATTCGACAGATAACCCCGGAGGGCTGGTTTGAAACCAAAATAGAAGATCGAAATAACGCCATTTATCAGGAAACACAGATGATTGGGTTCGGGGTAAGGGAGGATAGAAATCTTGCTCCTCTTGAGAGAATCATTCGCTTCCAATATATTGCAACCAGCCACTCGATCAACCGACTGAAATTAGAATTGTATTTTTAATTTAAAAAAATGCGCAAAAAACCTTGGATTTCGAATACCAGCGAGTTTCGTGTTTCAAGCGCATTTGTTACAGATCGCGGCACTCGTAAGTGAGCAAACGCTCTTTGGTAAATAGTTGTTTTAGCGTTTCACAAAACGAACAGTCATCAATCTGTCGCAAGTGCGTTAGAAGAGTAAAACTTTGGAAATGTTTGGTTACCTGGGGCGAACGGTGACTGCGTCATTTCCCTCGTAGAGGCCCTTGATAGCGGGGTTAATTATCCCTGACGACGTCGTTATTCCGATCACTGTAAAGAATAGCATGAGGCCTATTTCGAAAAGGAAAGTTCTAGAAGCGACGGATGAAAATTCAAAGTTTGAGGCCTAAATACGTGCTATCCTTCGCGAATTCGAGCATAATAACATCACGATGTGGTAGTATGTCATACGGGTGACGATTTCAACACATTTTAAACACCAAACACGCGATAAACCAACAAACAACGGAAGAAAACGAGAGAGAGAAAGGCTCCCACGACCATACGCGCAACGCGTCCCTCGGTCGCGTCAACAAATGAAGGCGGTTGGCAACGTGCCAAGGGAGGCGGAATTT
>LS494119.1:64263-88058 GCA_900490845.1 Pristionchus japonicus | reverse complement strand
GCATAATAACATCACGATGTGGTAGTATGTCATACGGGTGACGATTTCAACACATTTTAAACACCAAACACGCGATAAACCAACAAACAACGGAAGAAAACGAGAGAGAGAAAGGCTCCCACGACCATACGCGCAACGCGTCCCTCGGTCGCGTCAACAAATGAAGGCGGTTGGCAACGTGCCAAGGGAGGCGGAATTTTTCCGTTCCCGCGTAGTTTAGGACGCAGTGCATAATTTGATCAATATGAAAAGAGACGATATCCGGCATGATACAGACTGTGATGTGGAAATGAAAAACTGATAAAAGAACAACGTTAAAGAGGGTAACTTGAAGGAAATACAAGATTTGCCGAAAATTAAACTCAAAACCAGAGCCGGGAAAGGGAAGCACCGTAATTTGTCGTTGGAGCGCATCTTGAGTCAAGCACATTGTTGTGCACTCAGACATTATTTTCGGTTGTAGTTTCGCTATTTTATAAATTTACCAAATACATAAAACGATTGAAAACGAGTCGCTGAGCATGATTACCATAATTTCATTATATATTCTTTGCATCGCGAGCCAGGAAAATACCATGAGTCACTATGAGTCACCCCGAGTCACTCAGAGTAACTCCGAGTGACGCATGTTCACGGTGGGACACAACAGGACTGTAGAACCAATGAAACATTATTATAATTTCCTGACCTTACGACTATGATGAACCGAACGAGATTCGTGTCCGCATTCACAGCGAAGAGCAACCCCAGCCTTGAACATCATCCGTAACTATATTCATGAGTTATTTGTAAAAACTAACCAGCGTGGGAGTAGTAGAATGTTGGTACTTGAAATGTTTCACCCACCCTGTGACTGAATATGTAGAATACTGCAACGATGTAGAAATAACGCAAAAATAATTTAAAATAAATACTTCGCATTCAGGACAGCCCATCGCTGTGTTACTTCCCTTCGGCTTTTGTGATTCTTCGTTTGATGATTCCGAATCATCGTCGGTTTTGTCGTGTCTTCTTTTCTGAAGAATTTAATATATTTTTTCACAAAACTAGATTACAACAGTAAACGCAGGATTCCACTAACTTCATCTTTCTTCACTGTAGGCTCTGATCGCGATTTCTTCGCTTGAGGTGCTGAATCGGCATCAGAATCCTCGACAGACTCAGCATATTTCACATTCTCCGATACCTTTCTTGACGGTCTTCTTGCTTCAGTATTTTTGGAACAATTCTGCATGCAAAGAAAATTAGCGTCCACAAAAAATTGTTCAAAATTTCAGTAAATCAATTCATTCGGCAGAACAAAATACATTCATATCACCCCCATTGTATAAATAATCTTACACTTTCAAAGAAAAATATGAGATGGAATTCGCTTTATAATTTCAACAAACCTTCTTGTCTCCAATTCTTCTTCTCGGGTGCCCTGTCTTGCGGATGACAGTGAAACTGGCAACATCGCACTGAAAAGTATGCTATTATTATGGAAAAAAACCGTCAAAAATGCAATAAATGAAAAAAAATCTCACTATTCGACTATGATGCGCAGAACGAGATTCATGTCCGCATTCACAGCGAAGAGCAAGTCCAGCCTTGAAAGCCACCCATTACTCGAATTATAATCTGATTGATATACATTGAATTATTCGCCCACGAAAACTAACCAAAGCAAGAGTGGTAGAATGTTTATTTCTAAGATGATGCAGCAGCGAATCGACTGAATGCGTGCCAAACTGAAAACAACTTTGGAATTGAAAAATAGGAGCTAAAAAAGTAACCGACCTCGCATTCGGGACATTCCGCAGCCGTAACACCTTTCTTTGGCAATTGCGATTCTTTCCTCGATTCTAATACATCTTCATTGAGGGATCTGCTCATCTGAAACCGATTTTGAAATGGAAATGCTACATTCAAATAATCAAATGGAAATAATAGTTGCTGAACTCGACGTACGATATATTTCTTCACTGTAGATTTAGAACTCGACTTCTTCTTTAGAGGAGCTGAATCGTCGTCAGAATCCTCCATTCTTGCTGAGCTCTCATTGAATGAAATGCCCTCTCCCAGGGTGGGATCATGTACATCAGCCATCTAAAATTCTCCATGATATTGACACAAGAATTCTAGAACCTCTTCGTTGAAATTCACACCATCGTTCACGAAATCCGCAGGTGGAATCTCTAATCGTTCGTTTTGTATTATTTAGAAGGGTTGCGGAAACAAAATAGCATGCAACTCACATTTTCGTCAGTCGGACCATTCTCGGTAATAGAGAGCTGATCATTGAATTGGTTATCCACTTCATATTCCGGATCATCAATCTAATATGCATTTAAAATAAACAATAACTATTTAGACACCACTGACCAAACCATCTTCCATAACTTCTTCCTTGAAATTGAATTTGAACACTTTTTCACCGAAATCCCAGGGAGCAATCTACAAATGATTTGCAGATCGATCCATAAAATAAAAAAATATAACCTGATTATTATCGGTAATTGCTTGAGAATCATTAATCTGCTCTTCTCGGGATTCCAATTGAACTGAGGTAAGCATGTTCTACAAATGATATTAGTTCAAAGTATCGACACAGAACTGAAACAAACCTCGTTGCACTGTCCAATTTCACTCGCATGCTTCTTTTCTTCTGCCCATTCCGTGAAAACCACATGAAGCGATTCGAGAAAGCCGTACATGATATCTCGAGTGGATTCATCCCTAGGAAATTTGCATTGACAAGCTCTTGATATAATTTTGAGTCATTTACTTGAGTTTATCGAACTGAAGCGAGAACGATGTGTCAAAATTGAGATATCCAAGAGCGTGTTGAATGTCCTTAATGCACATTTACATTTTACACACGTGTTGCGATTAATATCTAACTCCTACAATAATTGGCGAGTCAATAACCTCATGGCTATAATCCTTGCTCATCATTACAAGCATTGCTTCGAATCCTCGTGTTGTTGCAGTGAATAACGCATCTTTCCTTTGAGTGGATAACTCGAAGCTCTGAAAAGACGCTGAAATAATCACAACACTTTGTTACCAAGATACATTTTAAAATACAATTTATCGATCCGACAAAACCAAAGAGCAATTCTTTAAGAGACAAATTTATTTTGTTATTTTATTAAGGGCATTATTTATACGGAAAAAGAAGCAACCTTTTCCCTCCATTTCTCAATAGTCGCCAATGACGCCTTCAACTGAGCCATTCCTTCAAGTTATTTACGGTGGGAAAATATATTCACAAAGTTGTGTAATTTGGGAAACCGAATAACAATATGGGGTGTCAGAATCACCACACAAAGAAAGTTTTTCCACTCCGATATAATTCAAGGTACATTTCCAACAGGTGCACATCACGACCTCTCTCACATTCGCAATCATTTCGCATTATTTGAGCAGCATTTATCACTTCGAAGAAAAAAATCAAAAGAAGATAACAATCTGATAAAATCAACAAACTGGTGCTAACGAGAACAAAACGGGGAATAGAACACTCGAGAGACCGGGGTCTAGCAAAAGCACAAACGATAATTGGTAACAACAACAATCAGTTCAGGCTACCGTACTCGCAGGGTACGGTATGCTCAGACTACCGTAGCGAGTAGCTCCTTCGCCTCTATGAGACCCTTCTGGACGTCCTCCTTCAGTGTGAGACCCTCGTCGGCTGCCTGAAGGCGATAATTAGTTTAAATTTATTACCTAAATAATAATAATTAACAAATTAATGATAATATTTAATTAATTAATTCATTAATTAATTAATTAACCTTCTCGAGCATAGTGACGATCTGCCGCAGTGACATGCGCACGCGGACACGAGCCTGAATGAGAATTGTATGTATTATGTAGAATATGAAATGGTTTATCTCAATGCATTACATGCAGGTGCACGAGCAAGGTTTAGGAGAATTCGTGAAACGCAGATAAGTGAGAGTTCTCCGATTATCTTTAACGATTCCCCAATCTCAGTCGAGTTTCACCCACCACAGATATTTGCGAATCTTTCTCTACCACAATCCTTCCTTCACCCGTCTTCGATACTTAACCCACAAAACCCTCTCCCTACCTGATTGACAGCACTCTCCGTGCCCGTCTTCTCTCCGCATTCCAATCGATGCTTCGCCAGAGTTAGAGCCGAATCGAGCACTCGCAGGGACGAGGGAGACTCGCGGTGCCAATTCTGAAGATGGAAGAGATACACAACTTTCCGTAAATGTTTCATGAACACTACATGAGTGAGAGATCGAATGCGCAGAAGTATTTGGTTCCCCTGCCATAGTCAACATCTATCACCTATCACCTTTATCACCTATTACTACGTGCCATGTTGATCACACACAGCCACTTAAGTGCATGCTATACTTCCGTATCATACAGCAACCCTGCATCTAGCGTATCCTACGCTACCCCTGTTCATTTCACTCCCTCCCCCACCCCCCTTCCCCTCTCACCTGCACTCCACTGAACGCGGAAGTCGCCTTCTTCATGAGCGCCGTGTACTTGTCGGCGTCGCCCTCGCCAGCGGGAGTGGGTTCACTGGAATGGAGGGTGGTTACGGTACCAGATTACGGTAGGGATATCTATCGAAGCAACTGGTTTATATTATTGCACTTCTACAACAGGAGCCGACTAGAACTAATACATACATAAGGCTTATATGACCTCTTTGTACCTCCAATATGCCAGTTCAAAACATGACATATTTATGGTTCCGATACCGTACACGTACCTTAGTCTCGCGTACGCTCTCCACTGTCTGCTCGAGAGCTGCTGGCAGGCGGCGAGATGGCCGAGGGTCTCCAATAAATTAATCACTAATCAATTGCTTGAAATTCTGATAACATTTTGTGTGCTCTCAAAGCGCGCTTGCTATCTATCAGCTCTAACAAGTGCTAGAACAAAAACTTTCCGGATCCATGTGGTTACCTGTCACTGCCTTCGATCATAGCTATACATGCGAACTACAGGCAATGTCACACAACCCTCGACGTCCAAAATTTCCTTTCTCTAGGCCGTGAAGATTGAACTTCCCGTTAAGGTTACTTGCAAAACATTTTCGGCTCGCTGATTTCCTAGTCCACTTGCCCCGTATAAACAAAGTGAGGCAGTTAACAAACGATAGGTACTTGTTGAGCGACCCAATTACATAAAGACATTTCCTGGTGCCCAGCCTCCTCTTCCTTTCAAATCAGTGCACATCAACTGACACACAATGCCATACACCTATTGATTATCCATCCCTCTCTCCCTTCACTCACCATGACTCTTAGTTATTTGCAAAAAATATTTACTCATCACCTGTGGTTTCTTACATGTTAGTACACTAGTTCTCTATGAACAGCAGGTTGCCGTGATCAATTGATATCTGACCGTTGAATCTCAAAATCTTGAATATTTTGTGAATCTCTTGAATGAATAGACCGTTGAATATTTCGAAGAGAAAAAGAAAACCCCTGGTCATTTCCAACCCCTCGTTCTTTTCATAACCACACACTACGGCTTCCACTAATGAAATTCATGATTCCGATGAACGTAAATTCTCCCTTACCACCGCTGCTGCCTCAGCTATTTTCCGCGCTGATTCTTCGCACCTTCGCCCTTTATAATTAGTAGCAACTAGGGTTGCAGGATCGAGATCGAGATTTTCGCGCGAGACTCACTCTCCTCTCAATCTCGCGCGAGACTCGCGAAAGGGTCAATCTCGATTCAATCTCGAAAATGTCGAGATTGAATCGAGATTGACCCTTTCGCGCGCGCCCAGGCATAGCTCGAAGGTTCGACTCCCGCGTAAGACATAGCTTTTGCCGGAATTTGCTAGTTCGGATATTGTAAGAGGGCGTGTCTGGAGGAACCTGCCAAACTCTCAGACCATTTCAACCCGAATTCTTTTTGTGGCATTTCGTTTTGTGCGAAAAATCGTATTTTTGGGCCCAAAAATGACCCAAATCGAAAGGAGGCTAATTCACCCTAACTCGGATCGCTTAGATGTGATGTGTTCATACAAAACGTAGAGCATGATCTAGTCTACCTTGTATTTGCAAAAAATAGCGAAGTTATGGCCTGCGGCGAAAGGCACTATCACATTCCCTCGCCTCTTTGATCAACCTCCCCTCCAATCTCGATCCAATCTCGACATTTTCGAAATTTTCCCACCCTCTTTGCATATCGCGAGTCTCGCGCGAGATTGAAATCGAGATTGGGAGGAGAGTGAGTCTCACGCGATAATCTCGATCTCGAACCTGCAACCCCCCAAACCGACCGAAGATAATCTTGTGCTGCTTGCCCGATCCTCTATCCCTATCCTCACTTCTCAAACTTTACAGGGTTATCGTCAGTTTCCCTAGTGCTTCCCTGCCCCTTTCTTCTTTCATAACCATATTCGTTGTCAATCTACGCAACCGCTCACTTGGCCGCGTCCCCAGCTGTTCTCCCTGTGATTCTACGTCCCTTCGTCCTTTCATAGTTACCCAAACCGACCGACCTTAATCTTGCATCCCTCACTCTCCCTCACTCACCTCTCTCGTCTCCCTCCTGATTACATCGTCCTCGGTGATTCCCTGTCCCCTCCATCCCTAATAACCCCGCCCATCCGCTTCAGTCAATGCCACACACACTTCTTCATTATCCTTCAACGCATATCCACTCTCCACTCACCTTGGCCGCTGCCTCTCTCGTCTCTCTCCTGATCACATCGTCCTCGATCAGCGTGACCTGCACGCAGAGCGCCTCGATTGCTTGCGGAGAGAGATCAAAGATCAGAAGAGATCAAACTACAACATTCACCCGATCAAAGATCAAAGATCAACGCCCACACCTCATCGTCCTCCATCTTCTTCTTGAGATCGGCCAGGCGATCGAGAGCGAGGAGCGCGCCTCTGCAATTGACGAGATGATGGGAGACTAAATAATCACATGAAATCTGCATAACTCTAAATGCGTATCTCCTCCTAGTTCTACCGTGAATCTGGGAAGGATGGAGGAGTTGAGTTCCACGGTTGATTCAATAATCATTTATTAAACTCGACGCAATAGGAGTTCAGCATTCTATGCATAAAAATCAATCAAATTCAAATGAAATTTCTACACAATTACTCTATCTTTCCGGTTCCATAGTTAGAGGTAGAACGATTCTGGAGAGGATGGAGAATCACAGTTCCACGATGTAGTCATTACCGAGTTTCGAAAGTTGAAACCATTGGGTATCTAGAGTCGATGACAAAAAAACTCAAAAAAATGCACAGGGAGTGTTCTGAACTCCTCATCTTTCTCGCTCCTCCCCCTCCCCTTCCCGTACCATATCCCCCCCCGGGTCTATCGTACCCTGACTTTTCTACCATATCCCACTTTAGCAGTACACCTCTGGTTCTGCGTGTCCACGCACATCAGGAAGTAGTTCTTCCTTCCTCTCTACCGTATCACTAACTATCTATAGTACCCTCCCTCATCCTTCATTAAAACTACAGTACCCTTCAAATACTACCGTATACATACTCTTCTACCCCTACCGTATACCTCCGATTCTGCGTGTCCACACACAGCAGGAAGTAGTTCTCCCACACGTTCGCGTGCTCGTAGTTGTGCTTGAGCGCTTCCTGAGAAGGTTTGTTTCAATCGAACACTGCCCATGTCTGCGTTTCATGAGTGAAAGAAAAGCATGCTCATCGAATGTTGATAATGTTTCCCTGACCACGAAGCTGGAATAAAAAATATCAAAGAAATAACCGTTCCCACAATGATCTCTCAGTCTACGAGCTAATAGGATCAACAAACTGACAAACAGGATCCTCGTCGCCTATTACTTCTGCCTCATCTGTTGTGGTTTCATCGAACCTATTTCATCACAGAGTTACGCCAACGATGATTCGAGACTGCTTTCCTCCTTTACCCCACACTCTCAATCAATCAACGCACAAACAGTATCCTCGCGGCCCTCTCCTTCTGACCCATGCGAATATAGGCGGCGGCCAGGTTGTTCCACGCCTCGAAGTGCTCCGGCTCGAGGGAGGTGCACCTGGGAGAAGGCAATGAGAGTGATCACATTGTCTACGAGTTATTAGCTGGATAGGACTCGATCCCTTGTATAAAATTCGTCATACAAAATACCATGGCGAGATTCACGCACTCAAGTAACCAATCACCTTAATCCTTCCATGCCGGATGATATCCAACTCACGGACGCAAAATTATTTTACAGTTGATAACGAAAAGATAGAGTGATAACAAAAAAAGAGAAAAGATAGAGATTAACTATCATCCTCCCCTTCCCTCTCCTAACTCACCGATGGTGAGCGCTGACAGCCTCCTGGAATCACTCCTGCTTCCACGCACAGTGCCCCGCGTTGAACCATGCGCCCAACTGGAAAAAAATGGAATGATTAGTTATTTTGAGATGGCGCAATTGAGGCATTATTAATGGAAACAAAAATACCACGCCCAGAGCCCCGCGTTCAACCAAAAAATCTTCAGATATTTCATCGAGCGCGTGTGTGTGTCCTCGCAGTATTGGCATATTTACTCATATTATCATTACTCCCGTGATAGAAAAGGATATTTAAAGAAACAGCGATCCTCAATTTTCGGAGGCGCAATTTTTGATTCAGAAGCTGCACTGAAATCGAACACCAAACATTCTAAGTTATTATCTATCGCTACTGCAACTCTCGCTCACCGGGAATGATCATATTGGAAAAGGCATCCGAACCTCAGTGCTATTACCGCTCTGCGGCATCCATCGCTATTCCTATCTCATATTCAAAAATCTACGATGCATCCCGGCTCAACCATACTAGCAGCTTATCTGTTTCACTTGAAACACTTCCTCACCTGGATCGGCAGCAGTTCGAGACTCCGCTTGAAATGATCGTATCCCTCTCCGTACTTCCGATCGTTGAGGAAGAGCATTCCCAGTGCACGATGAGCGCGGGCCGAGCGGTCGGAGGACGACTGCAAATGAGTGGAATCAGGAAAGTATGAAAAATCGTAGGGAGAAAACGTGAAAATCCTATTAGTGATGTCATCAAATTTTAAAAAATAATCATGGGGTCGACATGTTTCACAGTTGCATCAAATAGCAAGGCAGCCCGCTAACATGATTTCTTCAAGCTTCGTAGTCAACAACAACCAGCACTCCCATTCACCTCGAACGCCTTCTCATAGTACTCCCTCCTGCTCGTGATGTCACCGAGTAAGCAGAGAATCTCCGCGTCCTCGCCCCGCTCCTCCAGCAAGCGTCTATAATATTACATTAATGTAATTTTTTACATTGAAAAACGAAAATCTCAAATCCAGACACCCGATGAATCTCCGCCCCAGCCTTGCCTCTTTACTACCTTGTCATGACTGATCACAATGAAGGGAGCTCAGCAGTGCCAAAAAAGTGAATTATTCTTGGGAATCCTACATCCCGAAGAATTCTGGCCTCATCCCAGCCTCATCACCGACTTTTCGTGAAGAGGACAATGTGACCGAGGTTGGATATAGTATGGAAAAATCATTTCTTGACCACCCCTTCTCCCCCTCACTGTACCTGAGCAGTCCCTCAGTCTTCTCCAACTGGCCGAGTCGCTTGAAGCACTCCACGACGCGGGCCTCGAGCCATTCCTCGAGCGATTCGAAGATCAGCAGAGCTTCCTGCGAGGTTACGGTTGGATTAATTACGGTGAATCGATATCGATCAACTATTATAAAATTTTTACTATCAACCGGAGTGAAATCGGAATCAAACAGCCTGGGAACTACAGAACAAGTAGAGACACTGTAATTCGAATGCGTCTCCCATCTTCTTCCATCGAAATTTCCTCAAATAACCCCTCGTGCCTCACAGGTACAAGTTAGAATGTAGTTGTAACAGTGTTTGGAGAATTCAATGCTTCTCAAACCAGACGTTCAATATCAACTCCTCTTGCAACCTCAAATCAACACCAACTCACCGGCACGCATCCCCAACTGATCAGTATCCTCGCGTGGTCCTTTCTCATTCGCCAGACGGGCGCGACGCCTGCAGCCAGACACAGCTGCGCGCGCTGCCCCAGACGGACCGGGTCGGAGAGGGCTGGCTGCAAGAAATGTAATTGTTGTGAATAGTTGAAGCTCATCTTCGATATTACGAGAAGCACACTTCTCACAGAGATCAAGGGTAAGGGAGACATCGAATCAGCTGGAAACTTTTTTGTAACCCCTGAACAATTTTTGTTTGTTTCCGAAACGCACGATCAAATTAAAATTACGGGAGATCATCCAATATCAGAAGCAAGAGATGCTCCAACTATCCGGGTGACTTTGAATCCTCCGTCCTTTCGAGTATCTCCACTTCTCATAGCATCCTATTCCTATTTACCGAACTGCCTGCTCTACAGTACCCATAGGTCACCAGGGCTGGCGGCGACGAGGGATAGTGTTGGTAGGGCCTGCGTCACCATGAACCCCTATACATGGGGTCGCCGGCGGCGTGGTGACCTATGACAGTACCCTCCCACCGTACCTCCACTCCCATCTGCAGATGCACCAGCAGCTCCATCTGCTGACGCGCCCTCTCCACTCTCCTCTTGCTGCCGCACTCCAACTCTGCCCTGAGGGCAAGAGCGGCTGCCTGCACCGACCAGCAGCGGCGACGGATCAGGATCTGTGATAAATAAATAATTCTACGCAAGTCGAAATCCTCAGTGCCTCAGTGATTGGA
This sequence comes from Pristionchus japonicus, assembly GCA_900490845.1. Lineage (NCBI taxonomy): Eukaryota > Metazoa > Nematoda > Chromadorea > Rhabditida > Neodiplogasteridae > Pristionchus > Pristionchus japonicus. The sequence goes on along the minus strand of LS494119.1, from coordinate 77,368 downwards.
CACTCCAGAAGAAACCGAGAATATAGGCAGCTCACGTTAAACCAATAGTCATTCCACTACATTTTAAAATATACTTATTAAGCTTATTTAAATAATAAATTAAATCCCTCTCACCTGCTCGAGATACGCGTCGCACTTCTCCAGTCGCAGCTCCGGGTTGTGCTCGTTTTGACTGAAAAAAAAGGCTCGGATAAATTCAAGGATAATCTAATTCTTTCGGTCTTCGAGACTGCTGCTTCAGCAAGTCTAGTCGTCACCAACATCGTGACTCTGGACAATCTCATGATCCCATCCTCTTCATAAATTCAATATTATTATTAATTAGACTGGACAACAATTCACAGTTTTTCAAACTTCCTTCGCGATCAATGCATCACGATCACGGCACTAGCGGTTGTGGTCTCCAGTGCGAGAATCGTACTTGAGCCAACCAAGAGAAGAGTATCAAGAATTATTATTTTTAAATGAGCAACGTGGAAAAATACGCACCTCCTTGCACTCAAGGACCTCTCCGTTTGCCTTCTAACGGCGAAGCATGGAGATGAAGTACCATAAGCGAGACTTTGCGATGACGGTGTTGGATGCAAAGATCTGCACCTTGTAGATGGGAGTTACGGGCTCCTTCTCGGTGTGGAGCTTGCGTCCGGTGACGATGTACTCATGAAGAACCTCTCTCTTATCCTGGGTCGGCCTGCAACATGCATCATTAGAATCACGGCTGTTTTTACCCCGAAACAAATGATTCAGGCCATTCGTTTGTTCAAATATATAATCCGTTTGAACTTAAAATACGATTTCAATCATTATGCCCTGCATACGTGCCACAAAACACTACAATAATCAAGCGAACGCAAGCGAAACAAGAGTTTCCCACTACCCGTCTTACTAATTCTGAAGCGAAAATGACAAACAAACGTATGTCCTCTCTCGAACGTACTCTGGCTTGTTTTGGCGTTTACGAATGACAAAAAGAAAGATCATGAATTTCAAATTTATGGCTTACCAAAAATCCGCTCCACATGACGCCGAACGCGCCCATTTTGAAGTCCAACGTGAAGACCTGGAAGGATTGCATAACTTGAAACATAGAACACAACATCACGCGCGTAGATACGAGCAGAGAAATCGGCAGGAACGTGAGAAATAAGAGCAGACAACAAGACCGCAAAATTGGAAACGAGAGCCGGGAAAAATCATGAGGTCGGTGGAGCACATTTATGATTTGCTTACTAAATAATTTTCATAGTGCTTGGAATATTTCACTTGCTTATATTTAAATGTTATTTTAAAGTAAAATAATAATAATTTCTATAGTGCTTTTGAATAAAATCCGCAGAAAAATGAATTTCATTGATTTCAGCTGCCAACTATGCTTTGTCATTCTACCTATTTGTAGAAGTGTCTCCAATCTGCCGGGAATACACACGATTTAAGAAGATTTTTTTCAAGACACCCTAAGTTTCAGATTTATGTGAATCAGGCTCATGATCAGCATCTATTAGGCTGTTCCGAAAGTTTCTGACTAATACACTTGTTGATGTAATCTCTCAAATATTCATCCATTTTACAATTTTATCACAGTGTTGTGTGGAGGGACCCTCGAGTATTACAGCCATGTAGTAGCTTTCAATCAGATCTACGTTTGGGGAAGAAATAATTTTTTGGAAAATAAATTGAATAAAAGGCACATTTTTGGTGGTACTTTCCAGGCACTCCCGAATTCCAACGACTGATCCGTTGGGTCCACCCAAATAAATACTTTTCAGGGAAGGGGTAGTCTACAATTTGACAACAAATTTTTGGGGTTTCATCAATCGCGAAATGCTGGGTTTAAAGAAAAAGGCAAAATTCGGCCTCTTTATTTTGTTGTCTGAGTTTGAAATTATATATCTTGCGAACGAATTAGGGCACCTTCTCTACAGCTAGCAAGCAGACGTAGTTGGCAAGGTACTTCGATGCTATGAACATTTCAGATCTCTACTCGTATCAACTTGATTACATGGAGACAAAACACTTTTTCATCATTTTCAAAAATTCTAGATTTCGAGTTAGGTCAATGTTTTGAACGGGGATTCTGCGCCCCAGCCTAATCTCACCATAAATCGTGATTGTCAGACATGGCTCTTTCCAAATGTACCTCGATTTTGACTCTATGTTTGCTCTTTGCTGAGCTATGAAATTCAAAAGAATGGATCTGATGGCCGCGCTCCTCAACTTCAAAATTCAACAGCGTGGGTTATGGTGAACTCTTAGGCTTGATTCAAGGTGCGCTGGAAAGGGTAACCACCCACTTATCAATTAAGAAAAACCATGGTTGGATGGAAAGAAGACGAAGAGCTATGGAGCTAAGAATGTCTAAGTGTGAAAAAAGTCAGAAACTTTCGGAACAACCAGATAGAAGAAGAACTATGCAGAGAAGTGAGAATTTTTCAGATAACTCTCTCGATCAATCTCAACTTCAGAACTCGTTATAGGACACTACTGTGCCCCAGGCTACCGTATACTTTCGGCTCTCTTCTACCGTATCCCTAGATATCAGTATCGATTTAACCGGGCCTAGTTACTACCGTATCTCTACGTTCCTAGTCTGTACGATGTCATGCAATATTTTCATGTAGAGACGGAAGCTCATCAAAATCTATGCGATTGTGCATTTTTTTCATCAATTATTTTAATATTTTTAGTTTGCGTCAACTTCCAGCGTGAAATTTAAAGTTCCCCACACCAAAAATTACCCCCACTTTTTATACGAGTTTATGAAAGTTTCGAGAGCCATTATAATGCGAAGGAAGAAAACAGAACAAATTAAAATTGAGCCCATGGCGATTTTTCAAAGTCGAGTGATTGACGGGGGCTTGAAATGAGTCTTACGTATATTTCGCAGCATACGGTAGCTGAGATAGGTGATCGGTCGCGATTTACATAGGAAGAGGAGGGTAGATCAGACGAGAGATGTTTCTCTTTCTCTGGCGCTCTCTCACTTCCCCTCACTCCCTCTGATGAGAGAGAGGGAAGGGGTCATTGATCTACCCTCCTACACTTGTTGCACGCGAATTCGAAAATCATGTGGGTGTGGAGGGGAACTTTAAGGAAAGCGACTGAAGACTATTCCGAGTTGGTGGGAAGACAGGGACTAAATATTTCTGGATGTTGCCGCCTCTTTATCAATCCGCGTTTTCCCCTTATCACTGTGAGTTGAATCATCGCAATTTTCAAATCTGCATGAAGTTCGAATTTTCTCGCTTTCGAATGATAATTTTCCTAATCCATTCTCACCCCCCTCCCTCAATCCCTCTATTATCTTCCACATCTCGATGTAAAACGAGTTCATTTCCCTGTCGTCTCCCCCTATAAAAGCCCGTCCATAACTTGGGTTGTTCACACGTCAACAACTCGTCGACATGGCTCAACCCCGTCTACAGTGCGCCATCTCCTACCAAAAGGCGGCTACCGAGCGCACCTACCACATCAAGGTACGATCTCCCTGTCCCTGACCTACCGTAGTCCTCTATTACAGTACCCTTAACTTCCTGTCCACAGTAACCCTTCCCATCTCAGGTGTCGAACCCGTCTGCAGGTCGTATGGGATGGCGCGTCAAGTCTCCACTCGGAGTCGACCTCGGATCCGGAGTGCTCGACCCCAACGAGGCTGCTCTCATCGCTGTCTCTTGCGACGCGTTCGCCGTCGGACAGGAGGTACGGTATCGATCCCTGACCCCTCCGCTTACAGTAACTCTTTCGACATACTGTAAATGACTGTGACCCGTCCCTATTACAGTAGACTGATAAAACGACTTCAGGACCCACATGGCGACGCGATCACCATCGAGTGGACCAACACCCCCAACGGTGCCGCAAATCAGTGGGAGCGTTTGATGCAACGGTTTGACCGACCCGCCAAGTAGAGAGATATAAAGAATATTGATTACATGAATTGTTTGTGTACAGCATTTTGTACTCCAGGAGAAACAATCACGAAGAAAGATATGAAGTTCGAGAGACAGCGTGAATATCACCATACAGTATCCATACTCAACCCTCTTCACTCCTTCTGTTCTCACTTTACATGTCAATTGGCCAATCGATCAGGTCGCATGAAATGTAGTTTCATATTCCCCCTTCCTCCAATGGTAACATTGCTGTTCGGGGAATTACTCTACGGGAATACTTATTATCGTCTTTTCTGAAGAAAAATGGTAATGAGGGTGTCAAAAGATAAAATATCAATAAATTAAAACTTCTATAAGCTCGAGCTGTTTTATCCAATGGGCTTCATGAATGGATACTGCCTTATTTTGTATTGCGTTTCACACAAAGCACAATATAAGGAGGGCGAAATGGACGTTGGCCAAACCCTAAACTAGTTTATGGTTTCCAATAGTTGAAAGTCCTTCAACTATTGCAAACCTCTCGATTTCACACACTCTCTCGCTGATTTGCAAAAGTTGAAGCTGCTTAAACTGTTAAACTAGTTTTGAGGTTGGCCAACGTCCATTTCGCCCTCCTTATATGTAAAGGTGATGAAGCGTTTATAATGCAACGATGAAAGGAAACAGACGAATACTAAAAAAACATAAAAATCGTACAGTCAAAATCGTACAATCGTACAAATAAGGCAATACAGACCACGCACGTATATTTTTTAAGATTTGAAAATGTTCGCAACTTTTAGTATTGAAGCCGATCGACTACACTTCGAAGTTCTTCATTTCCTTCATGGTGGAAATTCATTTCACACTACATTTGAGTAGTAATCTGAGGCCATGCTGTATCGCTAATGGATCTACTTTGAAGGAGTAAAAAAGAGTGAAATACTCACATGAAGTTAGCGAAAAAAGGAGGCTATCGATAATTAGTAGATATTACTCAATAGCGAATATTACTGGACAATGAATTGGCTGCGGTAATATCGGGAAATTAATAATCGATCGATAATCAGTTGAAACGGGGGCTACCGTGAAGAAATCATGCATACCTACAAATAAGGCAATTTATAAGAATCTCCAGGAATAGATTACGGATTGCACTAAACAAGTTACACATATAGATAGGGGCCACAACGTAGATTCAATATTTGTCACATTCATGTCAAAGTTGTGGTCATTCTGTCCTTCGTGATCCCAAAAAAAAATCATTATTTTTACCGAAAGTCGATATCTTGTCGATATCTCAAGCCGTCTTAGGCCTAGGACTCCAAATCTTTCACTCGAAGTTCCTAGTCCAGCAACGCATTTTCCCTGAAAATTTGGGCCAGATCAAAGTACTTTGAATCGTTTGTCAAACGAGGAAGGTAAGTTCATACATTCTATCAGAAGACGTGTGCTACATTGTTTTTGCTTTTCAGGCGTTGAAGAGGGAACTGGAAAACTCGACAAAGGCTGAATTCAATGCGGAATCCGTTGATGAGCCCAGACGATACTACTGGTGCTCCAGGGCGAATAGAGACAGAAGGGCGGAGGATTCCATCAAACCGAAGAGGTCAAAGAGGGACAATGACTACTGTCCAGCCTTCCTAAACGTGAGTGATCTTTTCAATAAAGAATCTGCATCTCATCATATTCATTCTTGTCTTTCATCTTTTCATTATTATTCAAGTCACTCTTGCAGCTTCGAATCAACGAGGATGGATGGTTCGATTCTGCCGAGACCATCTCGGACACGATAGAAAGAACAATCTGAAAAGGGAGCGGCTTTTCGATCTCATTGATCAGGTTCGTAATTTTATCTGATGAGGTGACCTCTCTTTAGTCTCTCCGAGGAGATATGCATGGTTAACCCGTTGACTAGATTGATGAATAAATTGCAGGGGTACGACTTCTCGGCTCTAAAAGAAGAACGTATACTGGCCGACGGAACGGCAGATCCGGCGTCATGTCTATCGAAGGAAAAATGCCAAGTTCCAGTATCATGAGTATGACCATCAATCGGCGGTGGAAAGATTCCAAAGTGGTTACCGATTCATTGTTTATAGCAAATCACTGAATTGTCGTTGAGACGATAGCGAAGGCTTGCGTGAATCGACCCGCTCAACACGAATGCGACCCAGTTCGGTGAGTGGAACTTCAACATGGTAGCGATGCCAGTGAACCGACGCGGCAGCTACTACGTATACGGGTTAGTGATTTCAGCATTTCTTCAGTTTCTGACCGACTTTCCTTCCTAGAGTTTTTCCCTGAAATTCTCACGTCCCATTTGGCATTCCATTATGCCCGATCAGAAACCGAAGTAGTTCCATAATTCAAAATTATAATGCAAGCAATAACCGTTCGATATTCTACTGAAATTGAGACCAGAAAACGGGTTGTGAAAGATTGAAGTGATGTATCTTAAAGAGGATGAAGGATCAACACAGAAGTGCACGCATCCATAATTGATTGCTGAGAGAGATTTCGAAAGATTTCATTGTGATCGAAATAGCAGCTCACTCTGCTACAGTATCTGTCGCTGTCGCAACTCCGCTGTTCTTTCTTCTCCTCGATTTATCTTTAGCTGAAGACTCATCACCATGAACCCCTATACATGGGGTCGCCGGCGGCGTGGTGACCTATGACAGTACCCTCCCACCGTACCTCCACTCCCATCTGCAGATGCACCAGCAGCTCCATCTGCTGACGCGCCCTCTCCACTCTCCTCTTGCTGCCGCACTCCAACTCTGCCCTGAGGAGCAAGAGCGGCTGCCTGCACCGACCAGCAGCGGCGACGGATCAGGATCTGTGATAAATAAATAATTCTACGCAAGTCGAAATCCTCAGTGCCTCAGTGATTGGACACTCCAGAAGAAACCGAGAATATAGGCAGCTCACGTTAAACCAATAGTCATTCCACTACATTTTAAAATATACTTATTAAGCTTATTTAAATAATAAATTAAATCCCTCTCACCTGCTCGAGATACGCGTCGCACTTCTCCAGTCGCAGCTCCGGGTTGTGCTCGTTTTGACTGAAAAAAAAAACGGCTCGGATAAATTCAAGGATAATCTAACTCTTTCGGTCTTCGAGACTGCTGCTTCAGCAAGTCTAGTCATCACCAACATCGTGACTCTGGACAATCTCATGATCCCAACCTCTTCATAAATTCAATATTAGTATTAATTAGACTGGAAAACAATTCAGTTTTTCAAACAATGCCACTGCGCATCTTGATATCAACCTATCCGCGACACGGAACGATTTCTTAATGTCAATCGGGATATACTTACAATCATCACGAGCACATGCCCTTCAAGGATACCTCACAATTGCTACTACAGTACTCATAATTTACCGTACTTCTCCCATACCCAGTCTACCGTACGCCTACTCACCGTTCATGCGCCGCGGCCGCCAGGAGAAGGGCTAGATGGAGGGAGGTGAGCGGAGGCGGTGGACCGGATGATGCGGAAGAGTCGGTCAGGGTCACCTGCGAGAGGAGAGAGATCATTGAGAATGTGGGCTGGGGATCGAGGATCAAGACTATGAGACTGGGAGATCGAACACTAACGGAGTAGGTTGCATTACAAAAAATTGGGATACAGTGCCTAGAGATTTCCCGCTACAGTGATAGCTTGTAACATGCTGAGATTGTGCAAGTTTGTTTCGACTCGCTCTTTACGCCCGCATCACCAAAAGAATTCCAGAGTATCGTGAACATAGAGGCATTATTCCCGTTTCATCCTCACTTTCTAACTAACAAACAATGATCTCATTCGATGTCTGCATGGCCTTAATTATAAAGCTATTTCTCGATAACAAGTATGAATCTCTACCGTACCTTCTGCAACAGCGTATCGTCCTGATTGGCCACGATCCCTGTCTACCCTACTCCTCCTACCTATCACTACCGTACCCCCACCACAGTATCCTACCGTACCTTCTGCAGCAGGGTATCGTCCTGATTGGCCACGATCACTGGCACGTCGCTGTCCTCGTCGCAGTCTTCCTCCTCCGGAGAGAGCGCGCCACGAGGAGGAGGACGTCTGTGAGAAAGGAAGTAATTATTATGATTATTCGATACCCGAACCACTCCCAACGATTTTATCGCCACACTCTCACTCTTTCAGGCACTGACGAACCACCAATCATACCAGTTTTGTTAACAATTTTGAATAAGAACAAGCACGCCAATCGTTCTTTAGCAGTCTGGTCGACCTTCATGTAAACTCTGAAACTCCAACTCGCTTTCACAATCGATGGTTCAACCCACAGATGACAGTGCACTAATTTGACATTTTTTGAGAAAGAAAACCCTTGACTAATCAGTTGCGCGTAGTCTAAGCGTTCTAAAAACCAACTCTGAAACTTCATCCTCACCAGATCCAGCACTAGCTGTGCCAGTACCTTCTGTTGATATCTCGTTCTCTTCCCATATCGAAATTCCAAATAATTATTCCGCTAGTTTTTAGCTATCTAACCCCGTAGTTGCAAATGCTCTACTTTTTGCCATTGAGAAACCAGAGAAAGTACATCGTAGCCAAGCTCGCTGTCCCTTCTTTATGTCAACTACGAAACTCCATACGTACCAGATCCATCACTAGCTGTCATCGTGTCCACGCCGCCGGCGCTGCGTCACCATGGCAACCCTGCGCACGCCGCCAGTGTTGGACACGTATGCTAGCTGTGCCAGTTCCCACAAGAATGATACTGCCGAGCAAACTTGTATTGGTGTGCTTCAGCCAGAAAAATCGACTAATAACGCGCAAAACTTCTTTTGCAAAATGACCGAAACTCCATCCTCACCAGATCCAGCACTAGCTGTGCCATTTCCTTCTGTTGATATCTCGTTCTCTTGCCCATTCGACCAGTCAATTCCAGCTGCAGACCAGAGGCTGTGAGTGCGGTAGCGAGGGCCTCACTGAAGAATTCCATGCTTACATTTGACCACTATTATGGGACTCTATCCCACTTTCCTAGATGCCTCAGCCTATGTTACCACTTGAAGCACGAATTATTTCGCAGAAATGAATTGGATCTATTAACATTCACAACGTCAGTAAGTTGTCAGTAAGTTTTATTATTATTATTCCAATGGCATTCTCGATGGCATTCTCGCTCATTCGCTTCATAAACCTATGTACCCACGTTGAAGCCTGAACCGTTCTACGGATCTGGTGTATACCGACTAACAATAAGCATATTCCACAATAGAGACATCAGAAACAAAAAGACGAAAGCTCAAGCCCCGCCCACCTCGCTTTCTCGTGCTCGTAGTATCTCATCCACGCGTGGTACAACTCCAGCTGCACTTTCACTCGTTCCTTCGTCGAGAGGGAGGAGAGGGCGGATATGAGCGAGATCTGTGTGGTTGAGTCATTATTTTTGAACAAACTCTTCGTCCCAGCAGTAAAAAAATCTGATCTCACCCTATGTGCATGACTCATAGCTATTCTCCACCTAGTGGTTTGAGCAAATCACTCGGCCCACATAACTCAAGCAAGTCACTATGCGGAATCGTGTCACGGAACGTGCACAGAACGTGCACACGTGTCTTGTTGCTGCTGGAATGCACGGTCATCACAACAAATCACTTTCCCCATTGCTTCATGATTTACAATTGGTCAACTCCTTCTTCCTCTCCACGATCTCCAGCATCCGCTTGCCATAAAGACCAAAGATCAAAGATCCCCCTCACCACATTCTCCATCCTCCTCTTGATCTCTGCAGCCGGCTCGATCAGCAGCAGCTGCCACAGGAGCAGGTGGCGGAAGTGGAGGAGCAGCCTGAAAAGCGAGGATGCATTTAGATAGTTGTTCTTCCAAACAAGGACCCAATGTCTACAAGAAACCTCAAGGACTAATGGCCCAAACGTGGAACGCGGTTTGACAAAGCAATAATCGCAAAAATTGTGTTAGTTTTTCTTGGTATGTTTTGTCAAACACATTATGGGAATCAATTGCGAATATCGAGCTCCTTCTACTATGAGAGAATGGTGTGGCATGCGTTCACTGGGAAAATTGTCTTTTTTCGTTGGCGATTGAAGAATCGATTTAATTCAAGAACCCTCAACTATTGTTGTTCAAACCGTGAAACCTCCATCCTCCAATGTGTTTCTGACTCCGTTCAACCGGAAAAGAGTCTCACCCCATCTGCGACGATGCCTTACCCTCGTCTCCCTCCGGCAAGATGCGAAGGAGCACCGCCATTGCACCCAGGCATCTGCAATATGATAAAATGATTTTTTTCAAGAACCGAACTGTCCAGAATCAAAACTCTTTAAACCCAGTGCATATAAGGAGGGGCAACGCGGCGTTGCGGTAACCCTAAAGTACTTTATCAGATAAGCAGCTTCAAATATTGCAAAAAAACGAGAGAGTGTGTGAAATCGAGAGGTTTTGCAAAAGTTGAAGGAGCTTCAACTCTTACGACCATAAAGTACTTTAGGGTTACCGCAACGTCCAATTCGCCCTCCTTATATGCTAATCTACAGCAGCACGAATCCACCCAGGGCACTCTTCCGTTGTTCCAATAACGCATACCCCTCGCTCGTTTCATCCGATTTTTTATGTGTGGAACAAACTCGCAGGGCCCCGTGAAATTCGAGTTTCACAGTTCCCTAATATCTCTAACCTCGCTCCGGCGGCCGTCTTATTCAGTCCGAACGCCGCTCGCTCTCGTCCGGCCGACTCGAGGAACGGAGACGTCGTCGCCGCTGGAAAGATTTGTGGTTTCAATGGTTGAACTTTTTCTTCGACTCGAGCGTGTTTCAATAGCTGAAGAAATATCCATTGCAACCTCGAAAAAAAAGTTAAGGACCAAGAGTATCTAAGGACCAAGAGTATCCGCCCTATCGATTACACGCCATACTGTTAAGCCACTTCACATTGTCATCGCCATTGTCACCCTGATGTGACATCGTAATATCATGTGCCATTGTAAACCTCGAAATCATCTAATGTTATTAAATTGCCTATCCATGATAAATAATTGAATTGAAATCATTGGGTAACCATTTTTCCATTTGAATGGACAACGGTGTTTCGTTTAGCACTTATATTCAGTACCTCAAAGATGTATCGCTATGAGTATAGATTCTAACTTCGAAACAGCTATTCACATTTACTTATTTGGCGCGTGCAAGGAATGTGTTTCGTAATAGTTCTATATTCTTTCTATTCGTCATGATAGGCGGTTTGAAGAACGATGTTTCAACGCCTACCCATATTTTACGCAATGAGAGCTTTCCAATCCTGGCGAGGCTTAGAATAAAAAGTTACAAATTCATTTAAAGCAATTGAACGCAACGCCTAATCGCAGAATCCTACAGCAAATTTACAAACCAACGAATCCCGTGCAGTTGGCCGCAAGGCACTGATCGATCAGCTGCTCTGCGAGTGTCTCTTTCTCGCCGTCGGTGAGGCTCCCGAGCAGCGCCGTTAGCTCCTCCTCGTTAGATACGGTAGCTATCCGCTCCATCTGCGATCGGGAACTGACCTTCTACCCTACCTACTCATTCAATAACACAGATACTGCTCCAAGTGCTCAAACTTTCAGCCTTAGCTTCAGAAAAACACAATCATCTCGTAATCAACATCTTTATTGACTTTAGCTCGACAAAACATAGGTTGAGGTGATTATCTGAACCGAGACGGCACGGCGGTAACACCGGCTGGGCAGGGAGCTCCGTTTTCATGCGTTGCGGTCGAAGCGTCGCGTTGGCGCGAAAAAAATATATTCAAATCCGTCCGATCTGTCAATTTTAGTAACGGTGTGCCCGGTTAGTGCTTGGATCGGGTCTTGCCCATGCAATCCGTTGTTGATGATCTGTTTCTGTTTATATTTAGCCAATCCTTCCCATCTAGGTTCGTTCCGCGTCTTTCCTTTGGTCTCTCGTCTTGATTTGACAACGTTTGAACCTTGCTTATTGGCTGTTCTCGTCATTTTTGTTACAAATTGTCAATTCTAGCCTATTTATCTTTCTGTTTCAGGCAATTTATAATGCCAGCAACGACGTCCTCTCCCTTTGGATGGCCGTGCGATGGCGGGACGTCTGTTCCATCAGTTCAGTTCCCTATATTTATTTATGGGGGACTGTTTTCGGGGTAGAATGAATGGAAATATGGCTTGTGAGGAATGTTCTGCAGGTTTGGGCGGACTGAGCAAGACGGGAGCGGACGAGAAGACGACTAATTTCTATATGGTGAGTATCTTTTTTCATGTTTAAAGTGCATAGAACAACAGCAAATATAGGAAAATGTTTATCTTTGGCCAAAACTTTCGATGATTACTAGCAAAATACTTGAGACACATTTGAAATATTGAATATTTTCGAACTTTATAGAATGATAATACAAATACAACTATATTTAATCAATATCCATCATTTCCTCGCTCTCTCTACGAGGCCTCGCGGCAAGGACGCCCTCGTACTCGTCGTAGATGGGCCTCTCGAAGATGTCGACGTCGGACTCGTCATCACTTTGATCAGGTAAGACAGCCGGCTTAACCACTCTCTCACCATGAGTATCAGACCATTTCGCTTTACAAGCCCTCACTCGTTTGTACTCTGCGATTAGGTCAGAATAGTCTCGATTGGGGTTAATGTGATTCAATGTTTCGATGAACATATCGGCCATAATGGTCTTCCAATGCACAAACAACTGCTTCTTTGTGCTGCAATATACTCTAGCCTTTTTGTTCCACCTTGCATGTTTGCTCTCGATTGCCTGCTCTAGAAAGCGGCCCCACGTGCCATGCTTTTTCATGAAAGGATACACATGGCGATCGAGAATGTGCAATTTGAGTCTCATGGAACAATTAGGTTCGAGTTTCTCGAGACAATTAAAGAAACGATCTTTATGTTCCTTAAATTGCTCAATTTCAGCCTCGGAGAGGTCTCGTGCGACGGAGGCCGACTGCATCTCTCCAAGCAAGGTGAGAGCTTCAAAGAGAATCGGAGCTAGTGGGGTCTTGGAATGGTCGAAAATACCACAGATGATTTCGGGACCAGTTTTCTCCGATTCACCACGAGTCCTTAGCACCTTTCGCACGTGATTGCCAGTATATTTCTGGAACCACGCCTGTCTATCGGCACCAGCCTCTTTCAATGCTGATTCCAATAGTCGAGCTGGTTCTCCTCCGTTATTCTCCTTCAATTCCTTCAAGGCAGAAAGTTTTGCTGATCTTTTCGCAA
>LS494119.1:10402-43856 GCA_900490845.1 Pristionchus japonicus | reverse complement strand
CTAAAATATACCGAAGGAAGGAGTAGACTGCTGTTGAGGCTGCTGCATGTTATTCGACTGAGTGCCGAATGAAGGAGTTGCAGACGACTGGGTTCCTGATCACAGACGGTTGTATAAAAAGTATTTACTAAAATATACCGAAGGAAGGAGTAGACTGCTGTTGAGGCTGCTGCATGTTATTCGACTGAGTGCCGAATGAGGGAGCTCCAGACTGAGTGCCTGAAACTGGGGCATTTAGATAACGATGCATAACACCAAAAAGGGAGCAAAATTACGCGAATCAAAGATACCAAAGGAAGGAGTCGACTGCTGTTGACACTGCTGCTGGGGCTGCTGCACATTGGCAGAATGGGTACCGAGTGAAGGAGCACCAGGTGGAGTACCGAATGAAGGAGTGCCAGACTGAGTGCCTGAAATGGAGAGCTATAGGACCGACCGTCCTTTCGTGATGAACATACCGAAAGACGGAGCAGACTGCTGTTGATACTGCTGCTGGGGAGGCACATTCTGCTGAGATTGCAGATTGTTCGACTGAGTGCCGAATGAAGGGGTTGCAGAGGATTGAGTGCCTAAACGCGGATGAATAGGAAACGATAAATACGCGATTTAAAACTAACTGAAAGACGGAGTCTGCTGCTGTTGAAGCTGTAGGAAAGAGTTAGACTGAGTGCCTGAAAAAAAGATTAGTGCTACCATTTATATTCAATGTACCGAAAGACGGGGCAGACTGCTGATGATATTGCTGCTGCTGAGTCTTTTGAGGCGACTGAGTTCCTAAAATGATGACGTTACCGAGAGAAAAAACACATTATATTTACCGAATGAAGGAGTAGACTGCTGCTGCTGCAGAGGAGTACCTGAAAGGAGAAATTAATATAAGTACATGAGCGATGTCAAATATACCGAAAGAAGGAGCAGACTGTTGAGCAGATTGGAACTGCTGCTGAGGGGGATTAGTGGACTGCATTCCTGCGCAACGTCAATATTAACGAAATCAAACGATCTAACTAACCGAAGGAAGGACTGCCAAAGTTATTCGACTGCTGAGCAGGTGCTTGACCGAACTGTTGCTGTGCCGAGGGATGAGTTCCTGCGGTTGTTAGAAATTTCAATTTGGACGAAAAAATCTTGCCGTACCAAAAGATGCGGTCTGCTGAGGAACTGTGGAATCCTGGTTGAACTGCTGAGGCTCTGAGAAATCAGATATTGATGAAACAAAACAACTATTACAAATAATATATATGAAATCTAACCAGGAGTCTGATTGAAGTTTGATTGCTGAGCTGCGGAACCTACAAAACCCTTTTTAAAGTACAAAAGATGACAACTACTAACCGAAAGCTTGCTGCTGTTGCGCTTGAGACTGGCTGAACTGCTGCGGCTGAGGAGGAACTTCGTTCGATTTGGTACCTAAAAGCAAGAATTCAAAGAGGACCAAAAGAATTAGAATTTTACCGAACGATATTCCGGTAACTTCTTCCGAATAGTTTATCGTAGGTTGAGTCGCATTGCCATTCGGCGGCGAGAAACTACGCATGCAAGTAGGCTGAGAGCCTGAAATGTGCAATACTCTACCCAATATTCAGATAATACACTACCCAATCCGAATCCTGAGAATCCGTTAGACTGGTTCTGCTGAGGAGTCTGAGCTCCTCCCTGGAAATCCGAGAGTTGAGAACCTGCAATGCATAACTGTGCGCAAATCATCTTTTAAATAAACTGACCATTGCCGGATTGAGGCGTCTGCTGAGTCTGGTTATGAGACTGCACCGGAGCTTCTGAATAGATGATCAGCCTGATCAGGAAAATTCTCCTAAAAAAGGTTACCGAATGCCATAGTGGGAGCGGGGGCTGCCGCAGCCTGTTGTAGCTGTCCCCACTGTGATTGAGCAGAAGTGACTGAAGAAGTAGGATTGAATTGGTAAATTCACAATGCATAGAATCATAGGTGTCCAGGACTGGCGACGAGTGACCTTTTTGCGCACAGCCCAACATGTTGGGCATCGTTGGGCATCGAACCACCGACCTTCATATTCCAAGACCGACGCCTTAGCCCCTGGGTCATGATTTTGGTTTGTAAAACATACAATTAACTTTTACTCGAGGAGTATCCCATGATCGAACAAAGAATCGATTATTAAAACACATTTTGTGAAAAAAGTCAGTTCGCGATTCCCGGATTACGGTATCTCGGGTTATGGTAGCATGCTCGGGTACGGTAGAGACAACAGACCAAAGATCAAATTTATATTGCACAATTTGAAAAAAAGTCAGATCGCGATAACCGGATATGGCATTTTGGGTTACTGTAACATGCCTGGTTACTGTCACACACTTTGGTTAGGGGGCGCAAGCTCCGCCCCTTTCGTGTGGACATGGTTTCGCTCAATTTCGAGAAAGAGAAAACACAAAGCTCGTTCTAAACCAAATCCTTAGCTCTAAAGCGTTTTGAGTAGCTATTCTCACCCCTTATCGATTGAGTGCTATTCAAAGTCGAAAAAATTCCATATTGATGGTCGTATTTCGAGGTGAAGGTCTCATTAGGGCCTGTTTTAGTATTTCGAGAAAACCCACTGAGTTTGAATAGCGATTTTCTGACTAATCAGATATTTTCACGAATTTTGGAATTTTTTTTGGATTTTAGCGATGATCCCCGAGCTTTTTAGCGCGGGGAGAGCGGAGCGAGAGGGCGAGCGGAGGGAGAGAGACACACGTGAGAGAGGCTCCGCCCCCTTTCTCTCTCCTCTCGTCTCTCCTCCTCTCCCTCCCTTCCGCTTCGCGCGCACGTTTGGAGCTGTAGCGCGCCTCTCAGAGAGAAGAGAATATAAAGATATTGACTTTCGGTAAAAAGTATGATGTTACTGGGATCTCGAGGGGCAGACTGAGCCCACAATTGGCATCATAGTGGGAAATATTGAATCTACGTTGTGGCCCTTAACTTTGGTACATGGAACTTTTGGTCGATCCCCGACACATTTTGGACCATGACTAGGGACCACCACGTAAAACTGAGAACTCGTTCTAAAAATCTAGTTTTGTTTGTATTGGGTAACCGGGGATACAGAGTCGTGACAGCGTTGTCAGAATATTTAAATATTTCCATTTAAACGAGCATTTGATGCCATCTCTAAGCCCCGCCCCTCGAGGTGTAGTGCCAGTCAGTTGGGTCATAACATTTCAGTGGATAAATTATTGTGATTTTCAAGTTTATTTATATTTAATTTTCATAGTGCAATTGAGTGAAGCAAAATCGATAGACCACTTACAGTCGGTGACAAAAGTCATGGAACACTTTTTCATTCGCCCTCTAACTTCCGAACCAGAGAAGATATCGACCCAAATGTTCTTCTATTAGACAGATAATCTATTACAGAGTGCGACGCACATATTACGAAATCTCGGGAAAAATCGATAATTGCATAGTGATGACGCAACCAACATGCACTTTTTCGAAAATTCATTATTCTTTGGATGATTTTTTCCGACTCACCAAACTTTTAGTGCATAGACATCCGTCCAAGGGCTACTCAAAAAAAAGTTTCGAGTTCCTGCGACGATTCTCCATGGCTGCAGAAAATCAGCAAAATTGAGGATGAATATTCATAACTCTCCTGCTAGTGGTGCTAGAACCTCGCTCTACGGCTTAAAATGATTCTATTGATGAGTGCTGGTGATCCTGAGAGTATGGTAGCATTGACCCTCCATTTCACTTTCGAAGTCCGAACAGTCACTTTTTCACATGGCCCAATTTTGAGAGTTCAACAATCTAAAGATGATTTTTGAAAATTCGTGGTTCCGATGCAGGAGTGTTCCATCACCACTCAATAAACGATGCTGAACTTTTGGGAGTGATTGCATTACTTTCCGAGCCGTGGTGAATTGTTTACGAAGACATACTCGAACCTGGAATTCAAGCTCTGCCCAAGGTCTCGAGGAAACCAGTATTTATAACTTTATTTCTAGACGAGATTCAGTACTACCATTTCTCACTCATTATGAGGGTGATGTGTGCATACAACTTGCGGAGTCTGGGCCTGATTGAACGCCTTTGAAAAAATCGATAATGAGCAGGGCTTGAATTCCAGGTTCGAGTATGTCTTCGTAAACAATTCACGACGGCTCGGAAAGTAATGCAATCACTCCCAAAAGTTCAGCATCGTTTATTGAGTGGTGATGGAACACTCCTGCATCGTAACCACGAATTTTCAAAAATCACCTTTGGAATGTTGAACTCTCAAAATAGGGCCATGTGAAAAAGGGACTTTTCGGACTTTGAGTGAAAGTGAATTGGAGGGCCAATGCTACCATACTCTCAGGACCACCAGCACTCATCAATAGAATCATTTTAAGCCGTAGAACGAGGTTCTAGCACCACTAGCAGGAGAGTTATGAATATTCATCCTCAATTTTGCTGAATTTCTGCAGCCATGGAGAATCGCCGTAGCAACTTGAAATCCCTTGGGCTGAAAACATTTGAATAGTAGCTTGATTTGCGAGCAAATGAAAGAAAATAGTACATTTAGACCAGCTACTATGATGACGGCGATAAAACCTTCGGAAATTATCAAGAACTGGTCTAAATGCGCAATCAATCTGTGTTTCGAATGTATCTTTTTATGCTTCGCTGTGCAGGGGCTGGAGGGGGGGAGGGGGGTTCCGCCCTCTTGAACCCCAGCCCACTTCATATTGAGAAAGACAGATTAACTCATCGCTTGAAATGTACGCATAGGCAGCAAAAGTGGGACCTGTATTAGGTGAAGAATGGCTCTGATATACTGCAACACACATCTTAGTTTTGCTCAAGAAAATTGCGCATTTAGACCAGTTCTTGATAATTTCCGAAGGTTTTATCGCCGTCATCATAGTAGCTGGTCTAAATGTACTATTTTCTTTCATTTGCTCGCAAATCAAGCTACTATTCAAATGTTTTCAGCCCAAGGGATTTCTGAAGGTTTTATTGATTCCGGGAACCGGAGTACGAAGGATCAAATATGTTTCGCGAAATAAAAGAAAATGCACAAACAGAATTATAGAGTCCGCGAGGACGAGCTCAGAGTCCGCGAGGACGAGCACAGACGGCTGGGGGAGAGAATGGAGAGCGTGGAGGCGAGAAACTCACGCGTCAGACGCGTGAGGGAGGCGGACACGCGTCACTCGTGACGGACACAACGCCGTGCTGAGCGCGGGCAAGCAACAATGGCGGCCGGAGAGAGGCGAGGGCGGGGGAGTGAGAAGGGAGAGCGGTCTCACGCGTCCGTCGCGGACACGCGTCAATCCATGCGGATGCGTCGCCGGAGCATGCGCGGACGAGCGGAAGAAGCGGGCGAGCGAGCGGGGGAGAGGGAGGGCGAGAGAGCACGCGGAATGGAGAGGGTGGCGAGAGATAGGCGAGACGACGAGAGGGAAGCGAGAGAGTATGCAAAATGGAGAGACGCGATTCGGATCGGGGGTGGGACACCACTTTTGTCGAAATTTCAAACGTTAATAACTTTGCTCAAAATGAAGATATCGACTAGTTCAAAAGCGCATTGTGATCAGCGTCCAATAGGCACGATTCGCTGAGAGAATCAAGGTCCTAGCTCGAAGGGGCGCGATTTCGACATGACCTGAGTATAGAGATTTATGTCAGATAGGGGAAAACCGTAGTATCTGATCTAAATGTACCAGACAAGTCTGGTCGGCAACTTTTTTTTCTGAGTAGCCCTTGGACGGATGTCTATGCACAAAAAGTTTGGTGAGTCGGAAAAAATCATCCAAAGAATAATGAATTTTCGAAAAAGTGCATGTTGGTTGCGTCATCACTATGCAATTATCGATTTTTTCCCGAGATTTCGTAATATGTGCGTCGCACTCTGTAATAGATTATCTGTCTAATAGAATAACATTTCGGTCGAAATCTTCTCTTGTTCAAAAGTTAGAGGCGAATGAAAAAGTGTTCCATGACTTTTGTCACCGACTGTATCTATCGAAATAGTAGTAGAATTACTTATTGATAATTAGTTATAAGATTATAAACTTTCTACCGTAATCTGTACCATATCACTAAGAGGTGAAAGCGATCTATGAACTGAGAATTTTAATGTAGTACAATGGTCCAAGCAGAACAACCTATGTCCCATAGCACAATGTAGCGCCATATTCCAGGAAGCTAAGATTTTTAGCAAAAAAAAACGATTCAGCAAAGTACTAGGTTCCACGCTGATTTTGAAAAGGTTTGCTACAACAGATTTCGCTAATTATTCGCTCAAACCTTTGGTCGAGCTCAATAAACGTTATCATTCTAAAATTAGAACGCTGAATCCTTTCTCTAAAGCTGGGTAGTGCAACCCAGTCAGACTTATTACTCATGCATTCTTTTCGTTAATTGAAACCATTTTTCATATATTTTTCTTCTGATACCTTAGTTTAGATCAGTAGAATGATGTTCTCTATGGTGTTAACTCGTTTGCTTTAGAGAAAGACTCTTTATAACCAGGCTAAGAACTGAACCTGGACCGGGTGCTTTCAATCCATCACAGAAAGCGTCCGCCGAACAAAATTGTATCATCTTAGCAGTCAGAAGTTGGGAAAAGACAATTAGGAAGATATTCTAAGCGGTTCACGCAAAAGGAGCCAGCCAGAGACGAGCAGTAGGGCAAAAACGGGGGCATGTCATCTCGGCAACGACATTTCGGCAACGAGAAATAACTACCCTCTAGGTTGAGATGTCGACCCAGAAAAAATTCCTCTAAATGCTCCTACTATTTGCCATCGATTCTAGGCGCTTTAAACTTTCTGACGTGATTTCTAAATTTATTCACATTTTTTTCCTGTTAATTTTTATGACACCTGACCTTACCTATTCGATAGCCCTTGAAATGGTGATTTCAATGTGCTATTGAACTAGTCTGTAGAGTTAGTATGAAGCGAGAAATTTGGATTTTAATAACGCCGTTGCCGAAATGTCGTTGCCGAGATGTCATGCCCCCGCAAAAACAGTGAAAATCGGGGAAAAACAGCGGACCTGGCGCTTTCAACCTTTCAGAGAAAGCGTCCGCCGAATAATTGTGTATCGTCTTAGCAGTCAGAATTTGCGCAAAGACATCTTAGCCGATATGCGAAAAGGTTCACTCAAAAGGAGCCAGTTAGAAAGTGAGGACAAACCAACAATGAAAACCAAGTGTGTAGCGAAATAGAGAGGGAGCTATATTTTAGACTAACATGAGTTCTAGCCATGAAGAAGGCTCTACTGAGGTCAACGCATTAGAAGATGACTGGGGAGAGAGAAGGGAGGAGGGAAAGACGAGAATCTCACGCGCCGGTCGCGTGAAGGCCGCGGACACGCGTCACTCCTAGCGGACGCGGCATCGGAGCACGTGCGGGCGAGCGGATGGGGGAGGGAGGGCGAGAGATCACGCGGAATGGAGAGGGCGGCGAGAGATAGGCGAGACGACGAGAGGGAGACGAGAGAGTATGCAAATCGGAGAGACGGCGCTCCGGAGCAGAGGGGGACACCACGAAAACGCGCTTTTTCGAACGCTCATAAGTCCGCTCAAAATGAAGATATCGACTAGTTCAAAAGTGCGTTGTGATCAGCGTCCAAAAGGCATTGTTCACTGAGTGAATTAAGGTCCTAGCTCAAAGGGGCGCGATTTCGACCTGACCTGTGTATAGAGATTTATGTCAGATAGGGGAAAACCGTAGTATCTGATCTAAATGTACCAGACAAGTCTTGTCGGCAATCTGGAGAGCTGAATCTTTTAATATTCAAGAGCGAACAAAAAAGAGATTTTCACACGTTGATTTAAATTCCCGGGTAATTCGATGTTCGATAGTGGCACAGACCTTTCCCCGGCTCTCATTTTTGATTTTACCCCCCCCCCCCCCTAATCATGACCCGGGGTTCATGGTTGTGCACATCCCAACATGTTGCGATGTGCGCAAAAGGTGGTCACTTGGACATGTATGAATAGAATAGTTATAATCGCGAACCAGATGCTGAACCGAAGGACAAAGACACGTTAGCCTCAGAGGCAGATGAGTTAATTCCAGAGCGTGATTCCTGAAAAAAGAAAGTGGTTCAAATCGAAATGGCATGAAATCAATTTACCGTGTAAGCCAATTCGTTAAATTGCGAGATGACGTTATAATCTAAATTACATTTAATATTGATTGACAAATAAATGCGAATACAACAAACCGGTCGAAGCGACGCACTGCTGGGTGATAGCTTTTTCCTCCTCCATAACACCGTCAAGGTAGCTTCGCGAAACAGGGCCAGGTTGCTAAAGTGGTTTTACACAAGAATTGCCCATTGCACATACCAAACTATCGATAGTAGCGAACACGACAGACAGCGAATCCGCAAGCAGAATGAGCAGCTTCTCCTTCGACGGAGCATTGCCGAAACGAGGAAGTGAAGGATCCAGAAGCAGTTCATCGAGTGTATCAAAGGGATTTATCGATGACACGTCATCAGATCCATCATGTCCCTATAATGGCGAAATATACACCACAAAATAATCATTGTGCTGCTCACCCTCTCCTTCTTGGGCACCAACAGCGACTGCACGCAGCGACTGACAGATGCAAGTAGTTTGGAGAAGGTATCGTCCTGGTCGATGACTCGCAACTGTTCTTCGAGACGGTAAACCATCAACTGCTTTAGACGGGTGTCCTTGGCCATCGACATGGCTAGGCCTGAGCGGGTATATTCGATTAGTACAACAAACGCAATCAAACAAAAACTATCTACAAAAGCGAAAAATCGAAATATAAAATTCAGATTTCCGATAGGGAAAGTTCGATAGGCAGTTAGTGTTTCGCACGCACACGCACCTCACGCACACACAAAATACCGCACGCACACGCACGATTGTTACACGCACACCCTGATCAGGTGCGCGCGGCATCTATTCCGTACGCAAAATGTAAAATCATATTTAAATTATCTAATTATGTTTACAATTGTGTTTCCAAGAAAATTTTTGGAGATTTCTTGATCATGTTTGACATAGGATGGGTAAATGATGTGAGCGAGTAGAAGAACATTTATTGTGTTAGTGCATCTTACCGAAATACGAGAACATTATTAACAAAGAAGGAAACACGGATACGCTGACTTCGCTTAATACGCTCTTGATATTCCATGATTTTGGAGTGGCACCTTCTCCCTTATCAACCAGAAAAATGAATATCAGCGTTGGAATCAAGTACAGTAGTTCGGTTTCTCAAGTTGGAATAAACTTGGAATCAACTTGGAAAAGAGCGAGACAGTGCGAGATAGCATGTGGAATGAAGAGACCAGGTTCCCCAAGTTGCCTCCAGGCTTGATTCCAACTTGAGGCGGCACACCAGAGGAATTGGCGAGAGAAAAAGAAGGGGAGGACTTCCCATCATCACCAAGTAGTAAGTAATAGGGTTGGCGTTTTGATTCCCAAAAGACCGATCCCCACGCGAAGTGAAGAATGGAATGTAGGGTTGGCAGTTTGTGTCTGAATGAACCGCTCCACCCGCGCGCGCAAAGACAGGAATGAGTCTGAGAGGATAATTCTCTCTATTCGATGGGACAATGAATGGTCTGAGAATAGGAGAGGAGAAAAATGTTCAGACCATGTATGGTCCGAAACTTTGCAGACGTGTCTTAGAGCTCCAAATAGTTCAAAACTGATAATTCAAACGCAATAATATTTCATTCGTAATCATTGATCATACATTTCCACGTTTTAAGCCTAATTCGCTCGTTAAAGCTTGACGATTTTATCGAGCTACCTAGGCCGTTTTCACCACATGTTTTGTATTTTGGCAGCTAGGAATGTTTAGAATAAGAATAGTCTTCTTCTTAACCTGCAGCATAGTCTAACCCTTAATTCAGTCACTAGAATAGCGGAACGAGCACACCCAATATACTAAATTGAGCATGACGAGTTCCCATAGCATGGAAACTCATAAGAGTAAACAGTAGTCACCGACAGAGAAACAGATACAATCGACACCTCGAATTAACTAACTTTGTTTGGTATTTTTAATGTTCAGACCATACAGTGTCTGAGACCATACATGGTCTGAACAAATCTCGGACCATAAAAGTCCCAGACCATCCATTGGACACAAATTGCCAACCCTAATGGAATGATTCCTCATTGCCGCTCCCTCTCAATTCTGAGGAATCAATGATTCCGTGCCTAAAGATTCTCGGAATCAATGATTCCCAGTTTTAGAAATGTGAAAAAAATATTTGAGCTCTATGCGATTTTGGTTACATCTGTAAATATAATACAACTTTCGATTTGATTTTGTGGCATATTCATAATACTCCCTTGTTCCTAGTCTCTTTGATTTCGCCCTATTGAAACGACTACCTCATTTCTTGCTTGAAAATGGAAGCAACTTTTCAAAATACGTTTTACTGATCAATTTAATCGTGATTTGAGGCAAAAAATAATATTTTAGTATAGTTTCGATAAGTTCCCAAGGTGTGAGATAATCAAAATTGTCCGATCCTTGTAATATTTGGAATGCGTAATGTGTACGAGACGCTCAGTGTTCTCCCAAAATTGTAGGTCGATTGGATGACTTTGAGGCGAGGTACAAACCCAGGGATCAATGATTCCCGGAATCATTGATTCCGAGATTCACTGATTCCAGGAATCAATGATTCCGAGAATGACGGGAATCATATGATTCCGGGAATCATCGAGGAATCAAAATGCCAACCCTAGTAAGTAGTCTTCTCTCTCTGAAAAGGGGCGGAGTCAGGAGGGGCGACGAGCTATGCACGGAATATGGGAGAGTTCTCTCCGGACCATTGACTCTGTTCTTGTCCGGATATGGAGAAGTCGAGTGTATACAGTGAAGTGAAGAGACGAGAAGAGAAGAAAGAGCTACTCTATGGAAGGAGAGAGTTAGAGGTGGAGCTGGATAAGGAGGGGGTAAGAATATCAAACGTTCAATAGAACAACTACACCCTATCACTACCTCCACAATGGAATCTCTCTTCCTTCCTCCTCCTTCTTCCTCTCTAGTAATACTACTCCGTCTCTCTCTCCGGTTACACGAATATCCTCGAATCTCTTGGATGGGTTGAAATCGTAGAAGGAAAGGAACTCTCCCCCACTCTCTTTCTCATTCGCGTCGCAAGGCACAAAACGAAGTAGGAACATTGAAAACTAATTAGTAAGTGCAGAAACGAGACAGCATGAGAAAACATCAGAGTGGTGATGTGGATCTACGGACGAATAGATTAGAGAGAGAGGAGAGGGGATGGACCTATTCGAATCGCATGTTTTTAGTTTGATGAACTTTTTCTGCATTCAATGTTGAGTGACACTTAAGAGAAGTGCAAATTCCACCAGAATGGACAAGACATAAAGATAATATAGAGTCATTCGAAAACTTTGTAGTCTGAAAATAAGCAAAAACAGAAAGCCATGAAGAAGAATGAGCGGACGTAGGAACAAAAGGAGGAGAGACTTCGGAATGAAAGGAGTTGGAGATAACCCCCCGCACTATTCCAACAAGAAATGAAAGAAAAGGACGAAGACTGCTTCTTAGTGGGACAAGAAAACGATTTCCACTGTGTTTCCGATGCCAGATCTCTCATTTCTTACTTCGGAATAATTCTTTATCCAAAATCAAGTCGAACTTCTCTTGCAATAGTTGGCTAAAAAACGTGGCAAGTGGGCACGTGATTCATTAATAAATAAACAATTGAAACCATATATATATATATATATATATATATATATATATATATATATATATATATGTATATATATATATTTCGGGACGTAAAACTCTGAGTAAAAGAGGGGGTAACAATCTGAGGAGTACTCGCAACCATTTGCTCAGCTAGAGATCGATTATCGAGTGAATTGTACTCGGTCAAAGATCGACGCGTTACTCTGCACGAGGGGAGCTCGTCTGAAATTTCGAACTTCATTTATTCAAGCACCTAAATCAAAATCGATCCGAAATAGATGCCCCAAAATTCAGGTTAACAGCTTACTTATCCAAGCCATCTTATTTTCTTTGAATTTTTCCAAAATTATGACAGATCAAACATACCCAATTCTCCAAACCCCTCACCTCGCATTCGTGTGTACAATCTGTGGGCGATGGTTGTTCTGTCTGGCAGGGACGTATCTCGTCTGCACTTGAGTGTCGCGAGAAGAAGAATTCACGATCGACGTCGATGAATCCTTAACACAAGAATAGGGAGAGAATTATGAAAAACAGCCTCATCCGGAACTAGATTTTTCAAACCTAGTTAAAATTGCTAACTATGGACTTCGGCGACTGGATGATCTATTTCAAGCCTTAATCCCCTCCCTAAAGTTGCGTTCTGCAGGCCCATTGCCTGCTGTCAGGGTAAATATCTGTAGTTGAAATTGACCATATTATCGTGGATACATATCTTGGTGACAAGCTATCGAACTATCCGGTCCGCGAGTCCCACAGCCGGCTTTTAGGGATTTCCCGGCTATATCCCGGCTATTACGTGCCTCAGCTCAAAATTGAGCTAGAAACTTGTTCTACGGTTTCTAGCTTCTAGCTCACGCGCAAAAATATGAGAAGCAAAGAATCATCGGCTATCTTGTCCTGCTATCTTGCCCACTCTCAACATCGACTGTTTGTGAAATTAAAGAGGAAGGTATTTGAAATAAAAGCTGAAATCTGGGTGCACTAATTGTAAGTAGATCACTTTCTCGTACCCATATCTCTCTCCCTCTGCTCTGCCACACTCAACACTGCGATGCCCGCCTTTCTCACCCCGGAGGTACCGCTAGGATGGAGACCTGCGATGGGAGGTGGTTAGAGATGAGACAGCATTCATTGCAATGACAGAAGGCCGAATTCTCCGTACCCTATCTCTACAATGCCTCCACTTTTTTCAGGATCTGCCTTGACTTGGCCGTCGTGCCAGCGGACATCTTCACGTGGTAAATCTCGTGTCTGAAATAGATAGCAAATCACAAGTCTAATGTAAATTGTCAACCGATATCCATACTACACAGCGTGTCAAAGGTGGAATTGTAGCGGCGGAGAGGGGTTCTCCACTCTTTTCCCTCCCTCACATTGCTCATGTTCCCCTATTGGGGAAAATTAGAAACTCAAACCGACAATTTCGAAATATTCATAAAAGCGCGTTTCCCTTTAGTACAGCTCAGCGAAACATACTTGATCTAGCCGCAGAATCATTACAGAAAACTGTTGAATTTACGATTTTTTGAAAAATTACTTCTCTGAAACTGTCGATGGAAACCCCCACACCTATATTATTTTTCAGCTCCTCATACAGAGTCCTAAAACGGCGAAAAGATGGATTTCTCGTAAAATCATGCGTATTCGAGCATCATGCATGCGATTGGTGTTTTTCGAGTTTTTCTCGAATATGCAAAATTTTAAAAATAGTCCATCTTATCGAAGTTTTAGGGCTCTGTATGAAAAGCTCAAAAAAGTTATAGGTGTGGGGGTTTCCATTGACCTCTACTGAGGAGTTATTTTTTGAACGTGCTAATTAGAAAAACAATAATTAAGACTTCAAAATTCATGCACCATGATCAGAATTGTAAGAGAAGCAACTTTTGGCCTACTGAACAGTTGTGCTATTTCAGAATTACATATTTTCCTTTTATCAGTGAGATATGGGATATGCTTCGCAGGTTTTATATAAATGTTGTCGTGGAGAGTGATCCGCCGCGAGAACAAAGGGGTTCGCCTTCTCTGACACGCTGTGTACTATTAAATGCAAATGTACATGTTCCACTTTGAAACCGATGATTTACAACTATCTTACCTATCAGGAGGCGGTTTTCCTCTCCTCTGGACGGAGGCGCATCTATCATCGAGAGTGGTGAATCTATCGTCCATCGATGGAGCGGCGATGGGCGCACAGACTGTCACTGCAACGGAAGTGGTAAGAGGAGAATGGAAGCTAACCAACTGAAACAAATCTATATTTTGCTTGCGAAGGTCCCACACTCATGTGGTGTAAGATCCTCTCTCTCGTAGCTGTGAGACGTGAGGAATGAGAGGGCGATTCGAAATATTATTCGCGAATTAATGCAAATCTATTCGCGAATAATATTCGTGGAGGCCGATCCATTCGCGAATAAGACTCATTCTCGACTAATCTTGGGAAAGTTATTCGCGAATGCGAATGATTCAATCTAACAAAACTACTGCCATCTCACTAGTATTCTTCTTAGGAGGTGCAGATCCGGCCTTCTCCATTGCAGCCACTGCCTTCACTCGTCTCATTACCGCAAGCTGAGAGTGATACGCGGTTAGGGAAGAGCATTATTCGAGTGGATAATACTAGAGTGTATTATCCACTCGAATGCATTACTGCTTTTACTCCGAAAAAAACTATTTTCAGCATCCCAGACCATTTGTATGACAAGGAACAAGCCAAACGCGAATAGAAGATAGAAGAAACTTGTAAAATACGTCTAAATGGTTAGAATAGTGATATTTTTGGCTATCACTATAATCAGTTGATCATTTCTTCTCACCTGATCTCCAACGGCAGTGATTCCCAACTCGACGAGTGTTTCCTTATCCAGATCAGCCACCATCTCTCATCTCTCCTATTTATCACATATATAAATGACCTGGGCAAGTGCATTCCTCCCTCTGTCCGGTACCCTCAAGATACCTCAAGATATATGCTACTGTTCCGGAGCACAGTGCCGATCTCCAATTGGCTATTGGCTATTGAATGTTGGACTCGCCAATGGAACATGACCAATAGTGCTCCTAAATGCGCAGTATTACATCTTGGCCGTCTCAAGTCGCGATCCAAATATGTGCTTAACGGTTGCACCATTTCGTCGAAAAGTGAAGTTCGTGACCTCGGTATATTTTTTGCCGAAAATCTCCACTTTGGGCGCCACATCGACAAAATAACGCGTAAAGCTAGATCAATGTGTAACCTCATGCTCCGTTCATTCCTAACAACTTCCTCTGATGTGCTGTTGAAAGCTTACAAGATTTACATTCGCCCGTTGCTTGAATCCTCGACAATTATTTGGAATCCCACTGCTATTGGGTTAGTAAATAAAATTAAGTCGGTGCAGCTAGAGTTTACACGGCGAGTGCTATGGCGCTCCCATCTACCCTACTTCCCTTACCCTGACCGTCTTAAACTTTTCCAACTGGAAACGCTTGAATATCGCCGTGCATTGAGCGACATGTACTTCCTATATGATTCTGTGCATGGATTTGTTAACGTCGACATTTCTAATCTATACTCGATCTCTCCTCTTATACGTAGTCTGCGTTCTAATCATAGCTTACGCGTCGCACTTCCGTACAATAATATTGCATATTATGCATGTTTCTCTTTCTTCTTGTGCAACGCGATCTTTAACGCTCTGGAACTCCCTTCCCACCCAAGTAGTAACCATGCCCCGCTCTTCTTACCGAAAAACTATTAGAAAAACACCCTCATTCGTCATCCAACCCCCCCCCCGTAAAATTTTAACACAGACTGCCACTAAAACCTCTCCATACAGCTCGCCTGAGCCCTAATACCACCTGTTGCCTATTCTCTGCAACCTGAACCTCATTAACCGCGTGGTGAATAAAGTATAAGTATAAGTATCTCACCAGTCACTCGATTCGATGAGAACGATTTCGCATATCTGCTAAGCAATCAATAGCTAATTTCATATTTGTAATTAATAACCTGAATAAGGACACCATGTCGAAGAAATAGATTAATTTTGATTTCAGTATTACTCACTTGGAAGCGATTCCATCAGGAATTCCCGCCAGAGTAAAGAACCATGCCCACTCCGACTCCATTCTTGGACCATTCGATCGATAATCGATCCTTCTCTCTTTAACTGCAATGAAGTGAAAGAGGTAAAACAGAAAGATGAAAGAGTTACTCGATACCTCGATCAGGCTCATTCTCTCTTTGTTCCTCTTCATCAATTCGATATAGATCTCCTTTGGCATTCCCACTCTGTCCCATCATTCCATTCGACCGAGAGCGAGCTGTGAGAGCAGTTTCAATGAATGATATCATATCATCAATCCGAAGGCAACTCACTTGAGAGGCAGCGAACGCAGTCTTATCCAGTGTGATCATCGTCTCCACTTGTTCTTCCTCCAATTCATGCTCTGATATAAATGGGGACTCAACCCGGGAGGAGTGGCGAAAGGAGCAGGCATACGTGGATCTGTCACTTTACCAATCTTCTCCAATGGAATCATCTTCAGATTTGGAACTTCGGAAGGTGGGAGAGTCATTCGAGAGAGATCTGAACCACTATTCCCTATTGGAAATCCAATAACTATTGGAGAAATCCAGTAAACTCTCTGATTCTTATGGAAAATGAAAAGGAGGGAAATCATTTCCTCTCATTATTGGAATTCCGGAAAATTTTAAAATAAGAGAAAAAAAATTTCCCCTAAAAAAATTTTCCCTAACTATCACCAATCGCCACTCACCATTTCGAATAATGGATTTTCCATTCGGACCACTCCCGCCATCGGAAAATTCCGTTTCAGTGAATAAGTTAGCCTTCTCTTCTCCTTCTCCTCTCCTCTCACCAGGTTAAGATGACTCTGCGTTTCTCTCTTTGCGTACTTCGCTCCCTTCTCCTCTCACAATGGGCGACACTCCATCATCCAATCTACTCATCCTCAATTTCAATCTCATCTCTTCTCCCTCTATCTTACCTTGCTTGATTTATAGTTTAGCGAGCTCACCGCGCGAACGCGATAAGCATTATTTAGAAAAATGGAGTGTTAATTTGTTCATAACTATGAGTAATCACCGGAAATTTATCAACAATTCTATTACAAATGAACGGTAACACAGTAAACCGGGAAATCAATCACTGAGCTGCATAATTTTGAAGTAGAGCTTCAAATGAATCTCGTCCGTGAAATCCTTGAAGCTGTCCGTTTTCTGGAAATAATTTTAATCAATGAAACTAATTAATTCTCTCAGCATGTATTTGCCTCGCCTTCGTCCCTCATTCCACCTCCTCATCTCCTACCTTTTCACACCACCTGAACATATTGACAATTTTCGACATATGCCCCCCTTTTAGGTAAGAAGGGAAGGACCAAATACTGCAACTGCACACAGACGTGCACAACGGCAAAATGTTTACGACACGACTTTTTCAGCACTTCTTTCAACACCCTACCTTGCTTGTATTTCAATCAAGCCGCTCCTTTTATTCATAATATGTCGTTCCCTTCAAACATTAATACCCACTTTTTCAATGCGTTATTTCAATCGACTATAAATGAACATATTTCTCGAAAGAGGTTTCGATAACAAAATATAATATCAATCATAAACGTTTCCCCTATAGCCCCACTTCACGCAAAGCTAAACATACGATTTATTGGAACTTCTGTACTTTTTGATCCAGCCATTCTCAATAGAGCATTCTATCTCTACCCTTCTCATTCCCCGCCTCACTTCTCAGGCAGAGCGGTCATAGAGAGGGAGACCCTGGGCCAAAAAGTACAGAAGTTCCGAATTATTTAATCATCAACGCCATGACGAGATTCACTGAGAATCCGATAATACTAATATTTCTGAGATTGGTGTACCTTCAGATTCGTCACTTCTTTGATCGACTTCAATTGATCGAGACAGTGATCCTGAATTATGAAAACTTTTAAAACTTGTGTGCAGGCTCTCAAAACTTTGAATTTCACATTATGAAAAACAAAATTACCTGAAGCTCAACCAGTCGATAGCGACCAGCGAACACGAGCTTCTCCCCGACCGTGTAACGCAACGTAGACATCAGAAATAGTTCACATCTACTAGTGACTACCTGAAAAAAATCATAAAATAAAGGTTATTTGATTCAATTTTCCTTTTTGTTTAGTTTTCAAGTGAATGCAAAGGATCGCAGAAAGCGGGAGTTAAGAAGGGAAACGACTCGCACAGAAGAAAGAGAGTGGAAGGAAATGGTGCCACAGTTCTTTTCTGTTCCAGAGCGAGAAAACTAGTATTCAAATTTGAAATACTGAAAACATACGGCCATTGAGTATAAGTCACTGAGCTTGAGCAGATAACCGAAGTTGTCTTCTGAAAATCACAATCGCAAAGGGTCAATTATTATAAGCACATTAATGATTTTGAAGTATTGCAAAAAAAATACCAGTAATATTCTTATATGGAGGGTGAATCACTTTGAGCATTTCGATGAATTCCTGAAATTTCATCACGTTGAAAAAATTCGAAAATGTAGTCATCCGACCTTGCTATCGATATCCTTCAATTCGATTTCCTTCTTGTTCTTCTCAGCGAATTCACCATAGAACATTGCATGGAAGACAGGCGAGTGAAAAGAGAGAAACTAAAGAAATCAGTATTTGTAATCATACTAAGTAATCCAGTTTTACAATAAAGGGACAATATGCTAATTAGATGAAAAGAAAGTTACCACGGAATTCCTCCCACTTCGATCTCCGGCGAGTAACTATTTTCCTTCGAGATGGAATCCTTGTCGACCTCCCATCGAATTACGCCCAAAGTTGAGTCTTCTGAAACGAGACTGTTAAATAACTACGCTATTTACCACCAACAAGTAAACGGATTGAAATAGTAAACGACGAAGTATTTTGGCAAAAAAATCGCAAACGCTTGAGGCTAGTAAAGGTGAGATGCTCACCATTTGCTACTTCGTTCTGAACGAGGCTGGCCATGACGCCGTCGATTCTGAGCATGAAGGGATTAAGCAGCGTTATTTCATTAGCGCAACAAAAATACAGGTGCCTGAATCGGAGATCAACCACAAACGGAAAGGTATTTTCAAATGCGCATCATTATTTATGATATAGCAATTGCTCGAAACTCGAGAGGTATAGTGGCTAAAGGTAAAACTGACACGATGAGTATCAAGGTCAAATTGATACTATTGCTACCCAAAACATTTATGAATGAGATAGTTCGAGACGCGAAAGAGACGCCAACGAGATAATGGAAGGAATAGCGAGAGTACTCTTTATTTATTAACACAACTTCCATATTATCCCCATAAAAGCACGAGTGCTAAACACATTGTAAAAATAATGATAAACAGAAAACTACTATTTTAACACTAACAACTGAGACAGAGCAGTGGAAAGTCATAAGAAGAGTGATATGTTTCGTAAGCTAGCCGTTTCATTACAAAAAAGATGGAAGACAGAAAACCGGATACTCTTTAACAATTCTCACTATGTGCTAATTAAGGCAATTAAACATATTAAAATCAATAACAATATACGATAATGAGGGTGTTATTTTTAATATAATCCATTCCAGGTCGTATAAGTATTCGATCGAGACTTCTTCGCAGTAGGACTTTGAGGAGGAGCTTTCCGTTCGTGGAATCTGCAATTACTCATTACATTTAGCTCCTCTTTCTTCTATCCCATCTATTCAACCATCCCGAATGGAACTAACGATTTGTAGAGCAGTTCTCTTGCATAAATTGGTCTTCCATCCTCGTCTCTCTTATCCGATAGAATAACTGCTTCTCGCAGAGCAAGATCAAGGGGACGATTCAACTTCCATTCCGAACTAGGCTCTGAGACAGTATTAATTAAGATTTAATCAATGGAAGTGTTCACTGACTGCTTAGTAGATAGCCAATCGATAACGAGATGTAAGTACGGCTTCTCCAGATCAATCATTAGAGATTGCTCATTGTACTTCTCCACTCCGTATGGTAAATGGCACTGCAATGAAGTGAGAGGGGTCAAACATACCATTCGTATGGCAATGAACAAGCTAAACGCGAATAGAAGATGGTAGAAACTTGTCAAATTACGTCTAAATGGTAAAAAAAAGCTTACAATTAGAATAGTGATAATTTTTTCTTTCACTATAATCAGTTGACCATTTCTCCTCACCTGATCTCCGACGGCAGTGATTCCCAACTCGACGAGTGTTTCCTTATCCAGATCAGCCACCATCTCGCCAGTCACTTGATTCGATGAGAACGATTTCGCATATCTGCAAGGAAATCAATAGCTAATTTCATATTTGTAATTAATAACCTGAATAAGGAAACATTCTCGAAGAAATAGATTAATTTTGCTTTCAGTACTACTCACTTGGAAGCGGTTCCATCAGGAATGCCCGCCAGAGTAAAGAACCGTGCCCACTCCGACTCCATTCTTCGACCATTCGATCGATATTCAAGCCTTCTCTCTTTATCGACTGGCCATAACTGTAATGAAGTGAAAGAGGTAAAACAGAAAGATGAAAGAGTTACTCGATACCTCGATCAGACTCATTCTCTCTTTGTTCCTCCTCATCAATTCAATATAGATCTCCTTTGGCATTCCCACTCTGTCACATCATTCCATTCGACCGAGAGCGAGCTGACAATGAGAGCAGTATCGATGGATGATATCATATCATCAATCCGAAGGCAACTCACTTGAGAGGCAGCGAATCATTCGATAGAGATCTGCATAATTAACATCACTTTCCAAGCTGACTACTCACATCCTCACCTATTCTCGTCGGCATATCGTTAAGTGCCCTCAATTTATACAGATCTGAAAATACACGTCAGACACTGTGCATTGCAATGTAGGATAGAAGGGGTGGGGTGCAACATCAATTTATGTCGTGTAATTTTTCCATTACAAGATTTTCTATTATAAAGTCATTTTGTATCTTGTCATTTTTTTCGATTTTACAAGTTGACTTTGACTGCAGTTATATTGTTCAGTACCGTATAATGGACAGTTGTAAATGATACACCGATAACTTCACTCACCCTCTCGAATAATAGACTTTCCACTCTCGCCATCGGAAACATCCATTTTATCCTGCAGTAAAGGTATGCCATCTCTGCAATTCTTCCCTTCTCACCAGATTAAGATGATTCTGCGTATCTCTCTCTCTCTCTCTCTGAGCACTTCATCACACAATGGGCGACACTCCATCATCCAATCTGCTCATCCGTAATATCCATCTCATCTTCTTTCCCTCTATCTTACCTTATTCTTCTTTCTGTCTCAATTCCTTCATCACTCGAAACGGGAGAGATAGTCTTCTCCTTCTTCTCTCCTTCTCTCCTAGGAATGGTCACGGGGGAGAAAGTAGCCGTGTCGATAACCTCCTCCTGATCAATCGATGCTAGTTAGAGATATCATTCGTGCACATTCACAGGTATTCGGAGTCATTATTCGAAAATAATTATAATTTTCCATTCCCCTCCTCTTACTTCATCTCCCTGTACTCCCAATCGGGGCGGACAGGATGGAGGCAGTATAGGAGTCTCATTTATTCTCAGAGGAAGCACCCATTCATCGTCTTTCTTTCTACTCATGCTGCAATGGAGCATTGATTATTGTCTCTTCTCCATTCACACCTCTCCACAGATTTGGCCGCTTCCGCTGCTGCATCAGCATTCATTGTTTCAGTGATTTCCTCCAATTAATATAATTTACTTTATTCCCTAACTAAATCAAGGGTGGTCGATGGTGCGTTTTAGAGCTCGCATTTTTGATCTTCATAACGAAATTGTTTCAAAACGTTTAGAAACATACTCCAGCCGTGCTTAGAAATATTTTCCAAAGCGCGAGTTCCTAACCGTCTCACCTTTACATCAACATACCCCGAGAATATCAATGTATGATATCGAAGGCACTGGCTCCAAACAACTCTGCTTCCTCGGTGGTTCACTGTGAACATGAATCAATGAAGCCCATAGTATCTCACCTCATCGAGGGATTTAGAAGATGCTTCTTCTCTCTGTGGTATCTTGACTTTTCCCCCGTCGTTAGTCGATGATTCCTCCTCCTTCTTCTTCCTCAGTTCCTCTTCTTTCTCCTTCCTTTCTCTCTTGAGTCTCGCCAATTTATCCTGCTGTTGTTCAGCCTCCATTCGAGCATTCTGAACAAAATTAATCTCTCAGATGATTACTACGATTAAAAGTATTCACCTTATCATTCAACAGAAAAGCGCCTATACTTGTACTTCTCAGTTTGCATTCTAAAAGAATAACTATTTTTTTCACTTGTACATTAATTCTAACCTTTCTGTGGTTTGATAATAGCGTAGCTGGGAAGAGAAGAAGCAGCTATCACAGGTTCCTCAATACAATAGTTAACATTGAGATGCAATAATAATTTATCATGTATAAATATCATAAATAGGATGATTCATCCTCTTACATCTTCTTTCTTCTTCCAAGCGGGAACAGGTTTGGTCACTGCAGATGGAGGTACTTTCTAAAGACGAATGCATTAATACACTTATCATCATCCACGGACGGATCGGAGGTGAATAGCTAAAACCGCTTGTTGCGCGCCTTTTCACACGTCGCGTGTGTGCTTATTCGCGGCTTTGATTTTAAATTAGTTAAATAGTCCATAATTTTAAGCTTAAACGAAGCCAAATCATTCCCCATTTCCCGTTGTCAAAATAGATTTCCACAAAAAAAACAGAATGTATAGTAAAACAGCAAAACACGACGAAATTTGAATGTCGAGGTAATGTCTAAGATCCCGATCTGTCTAAGTTCTTAAAGTTGGATCGTATAGGGCATATGCTTTGAAGAAGAATTTGGTGGGAGGATATCCATGTCTATCAAAATTCGTTCAAACGGCAAGCGAAACGAGGAAAAATTTGAAAAATCACTGTGTTTAGTAAGCGCGCTGCACACATTTACGCTGTAGAATTTTGCGGGGGGGGGCGATCAAAACCCCAACGGAGTCATAACTCAGTTGGGAGTTGACCAACAGCAATGAATATTGTTCCATTGTTCTCAGTGGAGGGATACGGTATTTTAACTACCGTAATCATTTTGAATCGCGAACTGATTTTTTTCAGTTAAAAAAAATCAGTTCGCGAATCCCGACGATTACGGTAGTGAAAATACTGTATGCCTTACCTGATAACAATGGTACAATATTTATTGCCCTAGGTCAACTACCAACCGTGCTATGACTCCGTTGTGGTTTTGATCGTTGGGGTTTTGATCGCCCCCAATTTTGCCTGCACATCAGCGCGAAATTCACCATTTTGTTCAGTCTGATCCGTCCGTGCATCGGTGACCAACCTTTAAATCGTCCTTCAAACTGATTATAGAAATATCATCGTCACTTTCACTCTGTAAAAACATTATTTCATCGTCCTAGTTCATAACTGCTTACCGCGTGAAATGTATAACATCGGGTGCTCTGGGACTTTCACTGGAGATTGTTTTTTTTGGTCGGCTTTGATAATGCGAATAAACAAAAGTTGATTATATTGCATTCCAATACCTTCTTCGTTTTCTCGTCCGAATCGATGAGATCAATGACATCCACCTATAATGCATTACCAATAGAATATCTAGACTTTCTCTCTCCTTACCTCATTATCTTCCTTCTTCTTCCCCTTTCGTCCATCTCGTGTATTCACCTCGAGAAACTCAGCCTTCAGATTGTCGAGAACTGTAATTTTTTCCATGTTAACCCAACCTTCCTCCTTGTCAACTAACTGTTCTCGATTAAGCAGCCACTAACTCTCTTCTCCTCCACAATTTCAAGATGGTTCGTCTCTTCGATGCCCACATTCTTGAGGAAAGACGACAACTTATCAATGTTCCTCTTCATTCGTTGTTGGATAATCGCGCCAGATGCTGCAAGAATGAGAATGGATTATCAGTAGCTGACTTACGTTTCCGTGGTTTCGACTCCTCTTCTCCAATTATGGTCACGTCTTCGTCGTCCTCATCCGATAGCCTGAATTAGAAGATTGTGTTGCTTCAACTGAAGGTCACTAACTCGATGACATCGTTAAATCTATAGTGAAATGGGAAAGAGAGAGGAGTGAGGGAAGAGAAAGAGGGATTACTCCGTCTCTCTAACCTCATTCCGCTCTCGCTCCCTGACCCCGGGCTGGTGCCTCTCTTCCTTCTCTCTAGTAATCATCGGACCATAATCCAGTCATCAATGAAATTTCGTTTCACGATCGCTACAAGATTACACGCTAGCTTCCACATTCGATAATCGTTGTGAAGCTGAGTCACAAAACAAAATTATTGTCTAACAAAGCACTACTGCGTTCGCTAAATGTTACAAATATCCTACAGCAACTGCCCTTCAGACGTCCCCAAACATCGCTACAGTACTCTACCGTACCATATCTACCATATCCATTTTCAAACTCCTACCGTAACTTCTCCACGCCGCCGAACGCCCGCTAAATGGCTTGACCACCCATCGCTAGAGTACACAACTCTTTTCCTGATTTACAGTAACCTACAGTTAGCCATTCCCTACCGTACCTTCTCCACGCTTCCGAGCGCCCGTTGGATGGCTTGACCACCCATCGCTAGAGTACACCACTCTTTTCCTGATTTACAGTAACCTACAGTTAGCCATTCCCCACCGCACCTTCTCCACGCTTCCGAGCGCCCGTTGGATGGCCTCTGCACACACGGGGAAGGGCGGCGCCTGCACCTCGACCACGCGCGCCGTGTACCTGACGAAAGGGCATGATTATAATAATATAATATAACAATAATATTTATCCGCACAGGTGGAATATTTGTGGGTGGGTTGGAGGGGAAGGGGGAGAGAGAGAGAGAGATATCCTCCAGTCAGACCGAAAGAGAAACAAATATTTTATGGAGAAAATATGTGTTTGCCAAGATCGTATTGAACGAGAACTACCAATAGGAAGTTGAAAGAAAAGTGAAGCCCAAACGCTCTTCTCCGGGCTCATTTGGAAATTTGAATTGTGGAGACATACTGCACATTGACTTGTAAGGGGTAAACGAGTGTCACTGTGCAGGAAACGCGCAGCACAAACAAAGATGGGTCTCAACATTGGAAACCAATAACAACAACAACAACAACTGACCACTTCCCGTTGTGGAGCGACAACAGGTTCATGCCCTTGTCTAAGTGGGTGAGGCTGCAATTGGAGAATATTTATCTATTTTAAATATTTTGAAGAAGGAACAATCACATTGACTGAACCGCTCCACATACACTCTTACCACGACCGTGCGGTGCCAATTCAACAGGCAGTTATTTTCTCCATTAGTCGGATGAGAACCTACTGGATAAAAAAACCGTTTACATATTCCGTCTATTACATAACTCTTGTCTCTCGCCCTCATTAGGTTCTCATCCGACCTAGTCCGACATACATTCGATTCGTGCTCATCCCTGCACTTAGTCAACGCTCTTTGCATGGCAAAATCGCAATGTCAACCATTTTTCTCATTCTCTCACTTTTTTTCGACGCCTAACCACCGATTCACTCACAAATTCGTAAACAGATCATTTTCCTTTATGCTTCAAACCTCACTCACATATTCGCAGTTACGTGCCAATCCTCCTCAGGCTCTCATAACATTTTTTAACAAAAATAATACCAAAGCGCTCTCAAAATCCAGCCTGTCGCCTACACGTCTAATCACGCCGCCCCCGTTCTCGTTTCAATCGTCACTCACATATTCGCGGGCAAATGCTCGCCGTCCTCTCACTCGGCCGTGTCGTGTGCCCACATCATCGATATTTGGTGCGCATCTATAACCGGAATTTTCCCAGTCCAATTCTTCGTCCGCTCACCCTCACTTGACCGCTTGCCCTTTTTCGACTCCCTACTTTTAAACCTAATTATCTCTATAAATGAACTTCAGCAAACCCCATGGACATCAGAAGCATTACAGTCCGTAATGTAACAGGGAATAATCACACAAGCACCCATAGCTCTGATTCTGGGGAACAAAATAATTATATTTTAGAAACGTAACAGTCGTTCTCAAAACATTCACTATTCTCTCTCCTCACTATCAGATCACTCACCAGGCGGCGTTTGATGTCTTCACAAACAGCAGCGGCTTGGACGGAATCGCGTTGCCCAGTTCCTGCAATTGGTTGAGCAATTACTTCGAAGCAACAACATGAAGGTACCATGAT
Organism: Pristionchus japonicus; assembly: GCA_900490845.1. Taxonomy (NCBI): domain Eukaryota; kingdom Metazoa; phylum Nematoda; class Chromadorea; order Rhabditida; family Neodiplogasteridae; genus Pristionchus; species Pristionchus japonicus. Next base: position 17,972 of record LS494119.1, on the reverse strand, counting down.
CGAACAAGATATCAATCCGGTTGAAGAATGCAACATTATCGTTTAGTTGGTTTTCCAGAAAGTGAGAAGTTAACAAAAGGGCGCATTCAGGCTGTGTTTCAGAAGACCGAACTGACTGCCCTTACTCAATATTTTGCAATTCTCTTCCCTAAAAAATAACCTCCTTTCTCAAGTTAGCGTTTTCTCACAAGAATCTCAAAATAGCAGAGTTCACTGAACAAACCTTAATTTTAAAGTGATCGACGTAGTTCCGGCCGACGTAGACTATCTTACGGCAGGCAGAGCGGAGGGACGACATCTACAGATGGTGAAAATGAGGTCAAAGATCAAATTTCAACAACTAGAGTCTATCGGTCAGAAACAAGTAGTAGAGAAGACAGCAGTCCACAATCACACACCTCCTTATCAGCCATTCCCATTGCAGACTATCAAGATTGTGAGTAAGGGAAAGGTGACTATAGAGATAAAATCACTGTCAATGATGCTAGAGAAAGAGAGTAGAAGAAAGAATTGAAGAATCGTCACCAGTACATACTCTCGGCTTGAATAGTCGATAGATATTCATGCGGCAACTAACGCCTTTCCGTGGATGAGTTTGTACGATTGTCTATTCAACAAAGTTTTTATCATCAAAAGCGTGCGATCGCATGTCCACTATACAATATCAAAAAAGAAAAGATGAACGATTAACAATAAGTTTCTGATTCCCACAAAAGAGAAAAAAACTATTTACAAATAAGCTTCCATGAAGCAGCGGAACGCTTAGAACGGAGAATATTCCATTGATTAAACGATATATTTAGAAGAAGAAAAGAATGAACTATCAAAGGGTCTCAACAACGGAACAACAGAAGGAACGATAATGTCAGATTAAATTACCGAAAAAGACGATCGTAGATCACTCGGGGGAAATCGATTCGGAAAATCGATATTGATTATGAAGTGAAGGGCTTAAGAGAAGGGGCGAGGTTGGAGAAAAGCTGATATGACAATGCAAGGGTATAAATGATTGAGAAGTCTAAAACCGTAAACTACCACATCTCACAAAGACACAGTAGTCAGGCAGAAGGGGCGGGTAGGGGCATACAGTAGACCTGATTAGATGGTGATCAGCGTGGGAGTACTGTAGGAGGGGGCGTCGCGTCGCTGCACACATCGCATCTGCAATCGTATTCCATCAAGACTTTACTTTCAAATGTCAATCATGTTTCAACCGTACCATATCTCACAACTGATTCGTGATCTAGCAATTAAAGGTTCACGACTTTAAAAAAAAATTCAAATCAAATCCAATCCCTCACACAATCTCCATGTTTCAACTACCCCATATCCCTAACTGGCTATCTAACTAACTAACTAGGCAATCAGATAAAATAAGTCAATCAATAATGCCTGACCTTTCTCCGTGGGCGACGCCGAGATGCGATGGAGGGTGTCCTCCGCTCGCTGCTGCTCCGGACACGACTTGCTGACCGGAGAACCTGCAATGATAGGCATTAGATATTAGACTTGAAACTAGACATTTACAGATTTCGCAAGTCCTTAAAAATTAAACTGATCAGCACTAAACTCAAAGAACTCGTAATAGATGGGAAAAATAGTGAACTAACCCTGCCGGCTCGACTGCTCTCGGGAGAAGAGTACGGTAGGTGTGGCGACTGTTGGGGAGGGAGAGGGAAGAAGGGATGAAAAGGATAAAAGAAGAAACACCAGATGATAGATGGACTAGTGAGAAGGAAAGGTTACTGTAGAGGGTAAAAAAGAGACTACGGTAGACAGAGAGGGTGTAGTATAGATAGAAAGGGAGTAGATAGAAAAGAGAAAGGAATGGGAATCGTTATCGGGAGAAGAGTACGGTAGGTGTGGCGACTGTTGGGGAGGGAGAGGGAAGAAGGGATGGAAAGGATAGAAGAAGAAACAACAGATGGTAGGAAAAGGAGAGGAATGGGAATCGTCGCCGCACACCACCGCACCCTCGTCAAAAGTCGTCCTCACAGCTCAGCCGCCTGATGAAGAGTTAACTGTCTAATTGGTTTAGCATTGTGACACCCACGTATCAAGATCTAACGAAACACAACCCCTCACAGGGAAAAAGATCATATCAATTCTCGTACCTTCTTCCTTCTTTCCTCCATCCTTCTCCTCAGTCCTCTCAGTATTTCTTCAAGCTGGAAATTTTGCCGATTTTTTCTCATTAAATTGTGAACGGAAGAGTGATACAAAACAGTGTGGAACTTGTTGAAACCCACTTAACCTGATCCATTGATACACAAAAAGAGAAATGTAAGAAGTATTCGTATTTATAACTTTTGAAATACAGCTATTCAGAAAAAGTTTCACCCAGACATTGAAATTTCTCATGAAACCAACAGATTCTCCTCAGTATTCAATCGCTGCTAACTATTCAGTAAAGACGAAATCGTCTCCATATTTGAGGTTGCGAGTGCATGAATTCGGCATGTTTTTTTCCAGAGTACTGATTTCATGTGCCTCGTCGGCTAAACAGTCACGAAAAAGCGATATTGTGCACGCGTCGCAAAGTGAAGAGATCGAGTGGGCGGAACTTGGAAGGAAAGGTTCATAGTGATGGAAGTTTCCATGGAATCGTAGCAGAACAGCTACAATATAATAATCAAAATTACCATTAGGTTAAAAAATTACATAAATGGACAGAACTGCCTAAGCTCCTCCCACTCGACTTCTCAACACGTTGAGCACGACAGCGATGCGCGCAAAATATCGATTTTCGCGATCGTCGAGCTGTCTGGACAACACGGCATTTCAAACACCAATTTTCAGTTTGATGGGTATACTTACAGGAATGGAAAAAATTAGGCAATCACGCGTGGGCAAGGGGTTCTACCAAAATTAGAAATCAGGTGTCGTTGTGAGTATTGTCTCCTACGATTTATCACGGCATTTCAAACCCCGATTTTCAGTTTGGTTGGTGTACTTACAGTAGTTAGCTTTTTCGGAAACGGAAGAATTTGGCACACTATTGGCGAGTCTTTAAACAATTATTTGAAAGATTTTTGGATCTGTTTCAGGCTACAACCCGGGGAATTGATTTGATTTTACAGTACTTTGATATTTTTACTGTGGTTAGCGACTTCCAAATGTTGAAATTTCAAATTTCCCGCGATTTTTAGTCGATAACATGGGAAACCCCAGCAAAGTTCCTGAAAATTTATAAATGGGCGGAGTCGTGCGTTTGTGTAGGTTTGAAATGCCGTGTTTGTGCGTGAATCAAACTGCAAAGAGGAGGGATGGCTCCCCGCTCATGTTGAATAGTTGCATAGACGGGATATTTACCACTTTGTTTACCACTCCTTCCCCCCTTCTCTGGAGAGAAAAATGGAGTGAAATAACGGGTGAATGAAGCTCGAAAATAGGGGGTTATTTTGGTGCTACCACCAACGGTGTCCACGTATGATTGCAATTCGTTTCACTCACGTCTTCTTTCCGCCGAAGCTCTTCTCGTCCCTCTTCATCGTCTTCCTTACCGGTAGTCTTCGAGGAGTCCTGCATGGATAATACGATAATCATTTATTGGCGTTGCTAGAGAAGTAACCTCCCTTGGTGTATGTCTGTCTGACAGTCAGTCAGTCAGTATCGTCTGTCACGCTTTTGAAAAATCCCTATAAATCGCCTATTTCGAATCCTCCAAGCCCATCCCCGGTACTATATTAATCATCACAAAAAAACGTCAGAATCGCAACTTTTTCGAATTGATCGAGGCATCACGAGCCGTTTGCAAAGTAGCATGCAGACTTGCAATTCAAGTGAAATACATAATCCTAACACACCTCGGAGTACGACGCTTGCTATTAATTTAGAGTAACGTTTCAAAAATAACACAATCACACAGTGGTGCGCTCGGTCGAAGTTTCCCACCCATTACTCACCGCGCATGATATGCAACGATAAACTATCAACCATACTGTAGTGACTACAGTATGGTTGATAGACTACCAGTAGACTGCAGTGTAGTCTACTGGTCTGTTGAGGTTTTATAGAAAACATGAAACTCAAAATTATAATCGCAATCGATAATCGTTGTGAGATACCGTATCCACGCAAGCAATATTTCTGTTGATTTTTATAAGCACTGTAGTAAATGGTGAACGCCCAATCACCTATCACAGCAACTCTCACTTTGCAAATTGCATGTCTCAATGGAGAAGCTGGAATTTTTCTCATTATTTACGAACACATACTCCAGCATTCACAACCACGTTCTTTTCAAACACTTCCGAAACACAGAAGAGCGTAGTGGAAAGCTTCAAAAAGGAATCGCGGACTCCATATCTCGATTTTTATACCGTAATATGTTATTGCGATCGAAAATGTACTCTTAGAGTCATAATTCGAACCATAGAGTTACTCACCTCGATGATGATATTGTTCGAGTCCGGCTCGACGAAGGGGTCGTGCTGCGGCTGTTGGTCCTGGTGATGTAAGAGAGACATGAATCAATCCTGACAGCGTTCACTCAACTTTGAACAACTCGCGAAACCCAACCATTCCTTATTCGTTCAATAGCTCGAAATCTCATGTCCTCTTTCAATTGTTTGGCCTCTTTTCGAACATGAATCTCCACAAATATCACAAGTAATCCCCCCCCCCCAATCCTCTACTATTTCCACCCTTCAAATATAACTTTCGATCTCGTCGCGCCTCGGGCGTAGATAAATTATTATTATAGTTATTAGTAATCGATAATCACTCACCATCCCTCCTCCGTACTCCATCTTCTTCAACGCTGCGCCCATATTGTCCACGGCGACGTTTTGAACCTGTAATCATCACTATCGTTGATCGATGACGAACGATGATGCGAGAGGATCAAGCGCTGTTTTTTTTCGCTCTTTGTGTTTCACAATTACTACATTCCCGAATACCGTTACAAGAACACGATTCGAGACAGGGGTCGATTATAAAAATTTTGAACAATTGTACATCCCTGCTCGTTGAATCTGCGGGCGTACAAGCGAAATTGTTTACAATTAACCCTCACCGACAACAACAGCTGCACCTCTCCTACACTCGTCGGCTTTTTTCTGTTCAGGAAGGATTTGGGCGCCTCCCGCACATTCTTGGCTACTGCAGCAGCCATCGCAGCCGCTACCGTAGTCTTGCCTGCGAAGAGTACGGTATACTATGATAGATACGGTAGTATTGATTTTGACATTTGTGGTTTGAAATATATCTCGGAAGCACGATTGATAACAGAACTAGTTCAAGCCCTAGTGCAGCCATTGCGGCCGCTACCGTAGTCTTGCCTGAAAAGATATTCGACTACAGTATAGTATTGATTCTAAGTTACAAATCAACGCTGCCGCTACCGTAGCTTTGCCTGCGAAGGGTACGGTAGACGACGAGGGATCGCAAACTAATGCGGCCAGATTCAACTACTTCGTTTTTTTTGTCCTAACAATAAGCGACATCAATGCGATTGCTCATCAACCGCAAAATCGTTACTCGTACTATTCCCGAAACCAAAATTTTTTTTTTTTTTCTTTTTTTTCTCTGAAACTCATCCGACGCACAAAACACGTCAAACAATTAGGCTGATTTTTCGCTAAGTTCATGTAGCTACTCACCCGATCCGGGCTCCGGCAGGTACCTGTCCAGGAAGTAGTCGAGCTGGCTGCAAAGATTTTCATTTGCTTGAATTCTTCTGAATAACTTCAGAATTCATCTCGTAAATTCCACGCTTTATCGAGCAATCATAGCCTCTAAAATTCCGCAGCTTTGATCACGCGTTCATTTCTCTTTCACTAAAAAAATGCGAAAATCGATCGTATACGTTTTCCATGTTTCAAGGATTAAATATATTCACAGTCATTCCACGTATTCCGTAGCACACTCTTCTGCAAAAAAATCCCTCACACCATGCGTTGTATGTACGGTATGATTCCGATTTGCTCACCCTTCTCGCATACTGTATTCCTTGCAGTTCTCCCTGTACTTTTATCGTATCTCCTGCTCCGGATGCCGATCATCGCCTCATCACCTCTTTTTCTCCAACAGCACCCATACCCAACAGTAGCCCTGCCTCCGTGCCCTACCGTATCCTGGGCAGCTACAGTAAACAATATCTACCGTACCTCTTCTTCCGGTTGTCGGCATCCACCAGTCGATCGAACGAGGCTCCGCCCGAACCGGTGTCCGCAGCCAGTCGCCCAGAATGCTCACTGCAATGGTGGAGGAACTTTTTTTTATTGATTTCACTCTCGGATCAACCATGTAACGAGTTTTTCAGGAATGCGGACAGCACATAATGATCTTGAATCTCGAAGACAATAGGCTAAAGAATCCAAGGAACTCACCTGTCGCGAGTGAGGAAGGACTTGAGCGCTGCTGCATCGTGGCTTGAGATGATGAAGACGGCGCCCTTCTTGCGTGTCTCCCATCGAAAGCGGAGAGCGTACTCGCACACTTTCGCCTCTGCAATTAGGGCAATTCTAATGAATTCTAATGAATATCGGGAAAAATTGTTTTACATAATAAACGGCAAAGCCTAATTGAAAAAATATCTCATCAACGCCATATGCACACCAGTGAGAACCGCGAACCGCCTGCGCGATTGGGTCTGATTTCTGTTGGGCAAATGAAAAATGAAGACAGATATCAAAATCCAAAGGCTAAATATCGCATATCTACACGACACTAATCTAGTGCGCTGGCATCCAATTTAGGAAGGGAAGACAACGATCAAAGACCAAAGATCAAAGACCATTCTCTCACCGTTGACGCCTCCGAGCAGACGCACGAGCTGCGCGCGTTCGATGCACTGGAACGTCGTCGAGATGACGCGGCACGCGACTGGAAAGGGAAGATTGACGATGGGTTCATAACTGATGCATTCATGCTCCGAATAGCCCTAACTAGCATTGTGATTCGCACCACTCTATATCAGTAAAACTATAATTAATCGAGCGGATATAGAATTAATTCTAACTCCGTCGTCCCAGTCCCTTCCGGATACAACTCTTCTTCATAACCTATGGAAATACGGGTTGGGTAATTCGATCTACAGAAATGTAAAATCAAACAACTCAAATTCCCACTGATCTATTACCAAATATCCAATCAACTCTAAACTAGGCGGCAAAACAGCCTATTCTGGTAGCAAGATCATAAAAGAGACTTTTTGAGAAAGTGAAAATATCCTTGACAAAGTGGAAAAAATCGATCTCCTTCAAAACTGGTGTGCGGGTAGTACTCACCGAGTGTAGCTTACCTGCAGCTTCCGGAATCACCTGGGTCACTTTCCTACGAGTGGTGATGTATGTTTCATTGAAACGTAACCCAGCCGACTTTGCGATTTCGCAATCGTTACAAACAAGCATGGGTGCAAAAAATGCGCAAAATTCAGGTGACCATGCACACCAAGTTTCATCCCGATCGCATTCAAACTCGACGAGAAAAATCAATATTTCGAAAAATATTTTATATTTTAAATTGCAGCTCAGCGGGGAGTTATGATAACTCGCTTTTTTATTGCATAATTTTAAAGATAAACTACCCATCTTGCTTCCATAGAAAAATGAACGAAATTTAAAAA
>LS491161.1:71662-85161 GCA_900490845.1 Pristionchus japonicus | reverse complement strand
TTTTATTGATTTTTCCTAACCGAATAGTCTCTAGCAAGGTGCCGAACACCGCGCCCGATGATTGGAAGGGCTCCATAACGTTTTCGAATGACCTCGGAAAAATGAGGATTTCAAAATCTGGCCAAGTCCGGTTTTCTTATTTCGTGCTTTTTCTTGACATTTTATTGATTTTTCCTAACCGAATAGTCTCTAGCAAGGTGCCGAACACCGCGCCCGATGATTGGAAGGGCTCCTTAACGTTTTCGAATGACCTCGGAAGAATGAGGAATTCAAAATCTGGCCAAGTCCGGTTTTCTTATTTCGTGATTTTTTTTACATTTCATTGATTTTTCCTAACCGAATAGTCTCTAGCAAGGTGCCGAACACCGCGCCCGATGATTGGAAGGGCTCCTTAACGTTTTCGAAAGACCTCGGAAAAATGAGGAATTCAAAATCTGGCCAAGTCCGGTTTTCTTATTTCGTGCTTTTTTTGACATTTTATTGATTTTTCCTAACCGAATAGTCTCTAGCAAGGTGCCGAACACCGCGCCCGATGATTGGAAGGGCTCCTTAACGTTTTCGAATGACCTCGGAAGAATGAGGAATTCAAAATCTGGCCAAGTCCGATTTTCTTATTTCGTGCTTTTTCTTGACATTTTATTAATTTTTCCTAACCGAATAGTCTCTAGCAAGGTGCCGAACACCGCGCCCGATGATTGGAAGGGCTCCTTAACGTTTTCGGATGACCTTACTTCATGTGATCGTTATTTGAGTCGTCACACATTTTCTCCTTTCCCGAGAGGTCTTTAAAAGTTGTATTGATGGTTAAAAATGGGATAGAAGAGATATATCCTAAAAAGTGAAATGAATGGGTGAGAAGAGAGGCATCGGCAAATCTCATCTTCTCTTAACGAGATTGTTAAATGTTTACGACGCAAGGAGGAGATGATTACGACGATAGTACGACGCAAGATATTAAAGAAGGTTTAATAACGCTGTGCAATGACTCTCTGAGCTGTACCTGCGATGGGAGAAATATTAGAGGCGCTCTTTCAATTTACTTAATGTGATCCCTCAATCATTGCTATTTTTTTATATTTCTTATTTCTCTCTTTTCTCGAGTCAGATTTTTAGGTCAAAACTCATGCTGAGAGATTGACGAGATCAACTCTAATCTTTAAGAGTAATTTCGAAAAATAGAGGAAAGAGAGATGCAAGACGTGACTAGGCGCTTGTTTTGCAGCAGCCCGCCGACTAAAAAGGACAGAACCGTCACCTTCAAAGCCGAAGAGAAAATGTGTGTGCTCTTCATGCATTCTCTGATTTGTGCTTGTCGCACGGCTTTTCTTTTTTGAATACTTGATTGAAATCCGTTTCTCTCTCATCTCGCGTTTCTGCCTCTATTATCCTTCACATCACAAGAGAGCATTAGAAGTAATGGAGTCTTGACGGAGACGAATGGGAGAGAAAAGAGGACTCCCAATCTCTCTCGTGCATTACTTCCGGCCGCGTGGCGGCGGGGCAAAAAAACCTCTTGATTGAGGCAGAGGAAGCGGGAATCTATTCCCATTGCTCATTCTTCTCGCAGCTTTCTCTTCTTCTCCTCTCTCATCTTATCGATTCAAGTATTCTTCTTTAACCTGCAGGCAGAAACGGAGAACAATGTTCGTTCTTTTATTGACTCAAAATTAATTGGATGTCAAGGAAGATCTTGATGACATAACAGCTCTCTACTGTTGAGAAACGGGACACAGCGCAAGCGTTTTTGAGTCGTCTTTCTTAGTTTACAGTATAATATGCTTGCCGGCTTCTTTTAAGAGACCGGCTCGGTAAAAATCGAGGATTTTCGCTTACCCCCGGACACGCCCCTCCCGATTTGAGATCCGCAAGCCCACACTCAAGCACTAGGAAGGTCTTAGCCATGCAATAGCCATAGTTCGGGCCCTTATTCGGGCTGTTCTCCGTTACGGAGGAGAATAGTGAAAATATGTGTGTGTAAACTTGAAGAGATAGAATCGGGTATTTTTCGACATCACGTTAGAGGTGCCCAGATACACCCAGGCAACAGTACAGATTCAGTGCTGCTCCACTCCGGTATTTTTTCTGTTTTCAATTTTTCGTTTTTTGAATAAAGTTGCCTTTTTTGAAGAGACGGAGAGGGGTAGCCTAGGTGCATATTGTAGCCCTCTGGGAATGGCTCATATGAAAAACAACTAATTGGAGTCGACCGGCTTTTCAAGTTCGAGAAATCTTTGCACAATGATGTGGAACTGAGATTTGGATTTTGAATAAATTACTGTTCCGTTATCTCTTTTGAGAGCTGTGAGCAAAGCACCACTACCAAAGTATTACTACACCATATTGTGAATATTTATCTCCATAGAAGGCGAATCCTCCACCATGAGTTTTTCGGACCATGACCATAGTCTCATAGTTTCATAGTCTCGGACTGACCCACCACCATGAACCCGTGGTCATGGTTCAAAATCGAGGTGGAATGTCATGACGGAGGAACTTTATGCTTTTTTAAAGAGCTCCCTAATGGAAGAGATCGTCCCACGATCTCGAAGTGTCAATATCTTTAGTGCAATAAAAATCCAGGGATCAACGCCGAAATTGGTATTCCATTTTTAAACTTTTGCGTCGGATGAATTAATATGTCGTTGAAAATGATCGAGTCTCAAGCAAGATTGTAAAAGGCTGTGCAATTCTGAATCCACTCTATTTCGAAGGAAAATGAGAGCCAAATTTCGGCACTGATCCCGGCACTTTTACTGCACTGAGGATATTGACAATTCGAGTTATTGGGACGATCTCAGGTTTGATCCCAGAATTTTCATTGCTCTCGGGGATCAAAATTTGATATGTCAAATTTCACTCAGAACTTCACTTTGCACCGCGAAGCCAGGAGAACACCTACCATATTTCTTGCCATTTCATCATTCCTTTTTTTTGATCCTCGTTTTATCCTGGCTCTCTCGCACTCCGGAGCTGAGTCATAGGAGTCATAAGCAAATTCAAAGACAAAGAGAAAATGTGTTTGCTCTTCACGCATTCTCTTATTATTGTTTGTCAAGGGGCTTCACTTTCTCGAATATTTGATTGAACTGCGTTTCCCTCTCATCTCGCGTTTCTGCCTCTATTATCCTTCACATCACAAGAGAGCATTAGAAGTAATGGAGTCTTGACGGAGACGAATGGGAGAGAAAAGAGGACTCCCAATTTCTCTCATGCATTACTTCCGGCCTCGAGGGGGGCGGGGCAAAAAACCTCTTGAGTGAGGCAGAGGAAGCGGGAATCTATTCCCATTGCTCTTTCTTCTCGCAGCTTTCTCTTCTGCTCTTCTCTCGTCCTATCGATTCAAGTATCTGCAGGCAGAAACGGAGAACAACGTTAGTTCTTTAACTTATTCTAAATTAAATCTATGTCAAGGAAGGTCTTGATGACCTAATAGTGTCTCAAACTGTTAAAAAAACATAGGAAAGTCGTCTCTCTTAGTTTAGGTGCCCTTTCAACCCCTTCTCCGGAAGTAATTTGGGAGTGAGACGATCTCTCTGTATACTATGAATGTCGAGATTTTGTGAAAAGCTTATTGATAATTTAACAAACACGCTGGAAATCTCCGAAATTTTTCTCGTTCCCTCTTTTCCTCGTTCCTTTCAAGTGATTTGAAATGCAGGAGAACGAACTCTTGAATACCCAACGAGTCTGACACGAGAATGATCTGCTTTTCAGCACCTTTTTGTTCCATAACCTGCTAATTTTGCGAATAAACATCACTTGGGGCACGAATCTTCGCGCGTCTTTCATAATACTTCTATTTTAATGAGATCACTAATGGCTGAGATCGTGCCACGATCTCGAAGCGTCAGTATCTTTAGCGCAATAAAAGTCCAGGGAACGACGCCGAAATTCGTCTTGCTTTTTAAAACATTTGCATCGGATCGTCGTTAAAAACGATAGAGTTGTAAGCGATAATGTGGAAAGCTGTGCGATTCTGAATCTACTCTACTTTGAAGAAAAATGTAAGGCGAATTTCGGCGCTGATCCTGAGACTTTTATTGCACTGAGGATGATCACAATTCGAGATCTCTCGAGATCTCTTGTTTTTGCACTGCAACGCTATGATTAACACCTTCCATATAACCCTTCGCTCTAGCCATTTCATAGGTGTACCCAGGTCTTTCTTTCTCTTGTAGTCCTCACCTGAGCCATAGAAACATTCTGCAAATTCGAAACGCGTTATTTCTTTATTCTGGATGATTGTAAACGGAAGTTCTCCCTTGAAAACTTCACATAGCCTTTTGAGCGGAAAAGAATGCAGTGAATATGAAATAAAGCAAGAGGAATAGGTGCCCTCCCATTCTTGACCTTCTCCGTATGTATTTTAGGAGCGAGACGATCTTTCGTTTCTCCCATTCATTTCCCCTCAAGACTCAATTGATTTTTATGTCCGGCGCTTGTTATGCAACAGCCCGCATTATGTCTGGTCCAAAAAAACCAAATTCAAAGAGCAATTGAAAATGTATTTTCTCTTCACGCATTCTCTGATTATTGTTTGTCAAAAAGCTTCATATTTTTCGAAAATTTGATTGCGCTGCGTTTCTCTCTCATCTCGCGTTTCTGCCTCCATTCCCCTTCACATCACAAGAGGGCATTGAAAGTAATGGAGACTCGGAAAAGATCAATGGGAGAGAAGAGAGGTCTCTCAATGCATTACTTCCGGTCTCGAGAACGCGGGGGCAAAAAATGCTTGAGTGAGGGAAAGCGGAAATCTATTCCCATTGCTCTCTCTTCTCGGAGTATTCTCTTCTACTCCCATTTCATTCTATCGATTCAAGTATTCTTCATGAACCTTCAGGCAGAAACGGAGAACTACGTTAGTTCTATTACTGACTCAAACATAAATGGATGTCAAGGAAGATCTTGATGACCTAACAACTCTCTACTGTTGAGAAACTAAACACAGTGCAAGCTATTTTTGAGTCGTCTCCTTTAGTTTACAGTATACTACGCCTGCCGGCTATTTAGAAAGTGCGAATTGACAATAGAATTAACAAGCTAACTCGCTCCCTCCCTCTTTAAATCGTTTCTTCCAAGTGCTTTGGAATGCATGAGACTGCACTCTCAAATACCCAACGAGTCTCTGATACGCGATTGCTCTACTTTTCAGCTCCTTTTTATTCCCTGAGCAGCTAGTTTTGCGAATAAACTTCTCTTGGTTAACGAATCTTCGCGCATTTTCTTCATATTTCTTATTTTAAAAGAGCTACCTTATGCCTGAGACCCTGTCACGATCTCGAACTAGCAATATCTGTAATGCCATAAAAGTCCAGGGAACGACGCCGAAATTCGACACGCATTTAAAAACATTCGCATCGGATGAATCGCTTTCTCGTTAAAAGGATAGAGTTTTAAGCGAGAATGTGAAAAGCTGTGCAATTCTGTACCTACTATATTTTGAAGAAAAATGTAAGGCGAATTTCGGCGCTGATCCTGGGACTTTTATTGCACTGAGGATGATCACAATTCGAGATCTCTCGAGATCTCTTGATTTTGCACCGCAAAGCTAGGATTAACACCTTCCATATTACCCTTTGTTCTAGCCATTTCATAGGTGTATCCTGGTCTTTCTATCTCTTGTAGTCCTCACCTGAGTCATAGAAACATTCAGCAAATTCGAAACCCATTATTTCTTTACTCTGGACGATTGTAAACCGAATTTCTCCCATGTAAACTTCACATAGCCATACGCTTTTGAGCGGAAAAGAATGCTATGAATATGAAATGAACCAAGAGGAATAGGCGCCCTCCCAATCTTGCCCTTCTCCGGAAGTATTTTAGGAGTGAGACGATCTTTCTTTTCTCCTATTCATTATCCCTCAAGATTTAATTTATTTTTATGTTCGGCGCTATCTCTTGTCAAAAAAAACCAAATTTAAAGACAAAGATAAAATGTGTTTGCTCTTCACTCGTTCTTTGATTATTGTTTGTCAAAAAGCTCCATTTTATCGAATATTTGATTGCACTGCGTTTCACTCTCATCTCGCGTTTCTGCCTCCATTCCCCTTCACATCACAAGAGTGCATTTAAAGTAATGGAGACTCGAAGAAAATGAATGGGAGAGAAGAGAGGACTCCCAATCTCTCTCATGCATTACTTCCGGCCTCGAGGGGGCGGGGTAAAAAACTCTTGAGTGAGGCAGAGGAAGCGGGAATCTATTCCCATTGCTCAATCTTCTCGCAGTATTCTCTTCTTCTCCTCCCTCATCCTATCGATTCAAGTATTCTTCTCCTACCTTCAGGCAGAAACCGGAGAACAATGTTAGTTCTTGTACTGGCTCAAAATTAATTGGATGTCAAGGAAGATCTTGATGACCTACAACTCTCTTCTGTTGAGAAACAGCACACAGCGCAAACTATTTTTGAGTCGCCTTCCTTAGTATTCCTTAGTATTTCGTAAGGTGCTCATAGACAATTTAACTAACACGCTGGAATTATCTATTCTCGTTCCCTCTATTCCTCGTTCCTTTCAAGTGCTTTGAAATGCATGAGAACGCGAACACGATGAATGGATAGGATGAAATATCTCTCAACTTCTCTGATGCATTACTTTCGTTCTCGAGGGGGGGGGCAAAAAACCTCTTGTGGAAAGCAGAGGAAGCGGGAATATATTCTCAATGCTTATCTTCTCTCTCTTCTCTCTTCTCTTCATCCTCTCTCTCTTCCTATCGATTCAGTCATTCGTCATATGTGTACCTTCATTCAGAAACGGATTACTACGAGAATTCGTTTCCTGGCTCTGAGGGATCTGCAATTGATAGGACATCTCATTGACATAATGGCAAGAAAATGCACTTGCTCTCTGTACGCTGTTTTTTTGCTTAGTTGAACACTGTCACAAAAGTAACATCTCAAATGTGAGAATATTTGCGGGGAGCTTCCCATCTCTCTAGGAAAATGACACGTAGCACAAACTATTCCTGTGTCGATTACATTAGTCATAGTAAACGCAATACGATTTACAGTTTACGACGAGACAGTTTTTGTAGAGTATTCGTTGGCTATTTAACTGGCGTTCTGCAATGACTACTTTATTCTCATGCTTAGAGTTCTATTCCCGTTGCCTCTCCTCCTCGTTCCTTCAAGCACTTTGGGATGCTTGAGTACGTACTCTAAAATATCCAACGAATTTCTCTCATGCAACAAAGCTCGCATTTGACACGGCGTGTTCCTCTTTGCAGCCTATTTTTCTTTCCTAATCATAATCCTTCAGGGCACGAATCTGTGTTTATGTGACCTGTGCTGCCTAATCCATAGTTTATTCACAGGATTTCCACTTTCAGATCTATTAAGATCCAAACTTTCATCCACTATTCCATAATTTTCTGCTTCATTCTTTCCGTTTCATTTTCCTCTTCACCAACCCCGTTGTATTCTGCCTCTAGTCCTCATCCGAGTGAGAAGGGCAATGATCAGATGTGAAACGCGTGATATTCTTGAGTGTACACCGCCGCTTTCCCTCGTGATTCCGCCAGATGCTTTTGCGAGGGAAGAGTCTTCTTCTTCTTCTTCTTCTTCTTCTTCTTCTTCTACTTCTCCCTTACTCTCCTTCTCTCTTATTACACTCAGAACTCTAGCGATTGCGTTAGATGCTTCATCTTTTGCGTTCAATGACAGTTAATATTGCTCTTTCTCGACAAAAGATATTCTCTTTTCAGAATGCGTCTAACAATCGTTCTCCTCGCCGTAATTCTCGCTCATGTGAAGGGAGTGCAGAGAGAAGATCCCCTTCCGAGCTCAATGTATGGACTGTTTGTGGAGACTGAGCTCAAATTCTTCACAGCGGACATCAAAGATCATGCCATCAGTGAGTAATCATTTTTTTCCTTTTATCTTTTAGCACGTGCGGAGTTCCCCAAAAAATGGAGGCGTTTCACTTAGTCTAAGAACAAAATTTCTTAACGCTGGTTTGGTGATCGGGGTTGATCCTTTGAACTTCCGACCTGCTTTCTGCGTCATATTCGAGTCCCTTCTTCCGCACATCGCAATGACTCTGCTCTCTAAGAAAATGCTCACTCTTATTTGTCGAAATAGCCATTATAATCTCTTAGAATTTCCACACATTCTACACAGAAAATAGATGAGATCATTTCATTTCAGTGGATACGTTCACTGCCATTCAACAGAGATGCGGCGCATTTTCTCCCAGAGCTCATCTCGAGATTTCCAAGGTTTTTTTCTTTTTCTGCAAAAATATGATGAAATGTTCAGTCAACGAAGAACCGATTTGACTTCTCGATCTGGACTCCCAATGATTTGACTCTCGACTATCTCCATGTTCAGCTGAATACGGAATTTACAGTTAATTTCGAGGGAAGAGATAGGAAAGTTCGTCATTTAACTATCTCGTAAATAATTTTCGACATAGTATGTGGACAACGAAATGATTTATGACTTTGTTTTAAGGTCAAGTTCACTCTCGAGGGCAATACTCTGACCGAGCACATCGAAGAAACGGTGATTTGGTTTTCAATAACCACATGTTTACCTAAATTTCGATTTCAGTTCAATCCGGGAGAAGCTCCCTATTTCCACCAGCATGATTATGAATTCAGAGGAGAACAGGTCAAGACGAACAACGTGGGTTTAGGATCAGAATAAAGATGAGGAACGAATATTTGCAGGATTTCTTCCTGAAGCGAGGCGATCGGCATGATATCTTCCTCAAGAAAGCTTGAGCAAACAAGTTCAATCATCCAATCCGCCTTATTCTATTCTCGCCTCCGTATTTTCGCCGTATTCTAGTGTTCGATCTGCATCTTATTATTATTTCTCAATCCAATCATAGCAACCAATCCATCGACTTTATGACTTTATGAGATACCAAGTTCTCTCTACTTTCTCCATGTATTAAATAATATTGTGGAACCGAATAAAAAAGTAACGTGTGACCTATCGCCTTGAAATTTACCACCATAGTAGATCTTGATATTCTCAATCTCTCACTCTCTCACCTCGAGTATTCGTCGGTCCGACGAGAGAGAGAGAGCTTGTGAAATGGAGAGAGTTTAACGTTTCCTTCGGACAACATCTGGTTTCTCATAGAGCGGTAGCGTGGAGCTAACGAGTTCGGGAATGGCGAGCTAGGGGCCACATGTTGTGCATCTTGAAAATTTCGCAGAATGGGCACTCGCGTTCTCGCATCTGATTAACTTGGATTCAATCTTCTTGTTTGAGAGAATAAGTGCAACACTTATGCTTACTTCTCTTCCAATATTTCCATCAGAAGAAAGCAGAGAGTGCGATATATCTGAGAGGCGTGCAGGCATCTGTTTGCTGACCAGTAATGAAAAGTGAAACGCTTGAGTGAATGTTTTGTTAATCTTCCTTTCCTCTCTTTTCCTCTTTATAGGGTCACGATTCATGGGCTTGAATAACAAAGTTTGATTTCACCCGGGGTGTGGATATTTCCGACTAGAAACGAGTGCTTAATGTTGAATATAGTATACAGTTTGTCTCTGCGACGTGATGTGATCATAAGTACACACAGAATCAGGACCACCGGCCAATTATCTCCTCGCTCTCTCGCTTCCAATTTGAATCAACAAGTGGGAAATAGGTTTTTTTTAAATATGAAAATGCTCATATCGCCACTTCCTTGTCTGCGTTTCAGCTTCCGTGTCAATGCGCCGACAAACACTTCAATCCAGACAACTTCAGTTCGCTAATACTTCAGTCTACTAATAAGTATCTCGAGGTGTTTCGTCTAGAGGTATCAAATTTCGTTGTCGTTTCACTTCTCGGATGTCTTTAAGGAGCGTAAAATAAGATAACATGCGAGTACATTTATGCGGTACACACAGTGCTCAATTCAGAGCAAATGCAAAAAGGATTGAAGCAATCGACGGAACTGCAGTATCCTCGGGCGTCTCAAACGGGCAAACGATAGAAAAGGACAGGATCACGTTATCTTCAATTCTGAGATAGAATCAAGATGTGGGAGAAACGAAGAGTGTTTGATTGCCCCACTGGAGAGGCAGGGGGAAGGAAATTGAATGATTGGATTCGAGAAGAAGATTCGTCCAGAGGATACGTTGCAGCTTTTGTAGCTACTGCAACTGCTTACCAGTCGCAGTCGCATCTCAGAGCGTAGAACTGAGGAACAATCTTGTGGACGACCTGTAAAAGCAATTTAGATTGAATGAGAAAAATTAGTAAAAATCTGAATAGTTCGCTTGACCATTAATAGGCATCGAAATGTGATTTTTTACAACAGTTGATTTTGAATAGACGTATTCCTTTACCTGGTACTCCTCATCGGTATAGATCATTTCCTGCGCCTCGTACCTGGAATCAAATAGATCTCATTAAGTATCCAGGTTTTTGAAGAAAAAAATCTAGACGCCCATTCAGTTATGTGTAGCTAGTTTGCTCTATATTTTCTGCAACTGATTGCCTCCTGCTGTCAACGATATTAGAAGACGGCACTCCTGCACTTTCCCGAACGATAGGGTGAAAATAAAGTGAGTTTCAGTGATTCCCTAAATAAAATGGTTTCCCGCTTAGCTGGTGGTCGGGGATGGAGGAGGATATGGGGAAATTTTGAGTTGTCCGGGAAAGTGTAGGAATGCCTACAAAACGATTCGCTCACTCCGCAGGTCGACAGCACGCTTTCCTTATGTGGGACATGAGATGATGGCGAGTGGCCGTGTGCTTATAGTCCTGCAAGCATATTATCTTCTTATTCAAACTCTAAACCGTAATGTGGTATCTTTTAGTGCAAACAATTCTGTAAAAATGTTCGTCTACTAGAGTTCTGTTTTTCCTACGTGTGTTCATGTTGGAGGAAAAATGCATCGCGCAGATCGACAAACCTTGTACTGGAAATCATTGTCACAAGTTCCTCTGCAGACAACTGAATGAAATCGGGATGGAGCGACGATGTTGTGGATTCCCATTGACTGAATAGGAAGTTTTAAGGGAATATGTCTTCTAATATTCGTAAATTAGATGCTTGTACGATATCTTAAAATATACAATTCCGAAAATGTTCGTCACCTCCCACTCCAGAATCTTCACGTGAGCGCAACACGTTTTCTGGCCTCGCTCGCAGCGACCGCTCAGACGAAGAGCTGAAAATGAATTGATTACGACTGGGTTGTCTGAGAAAGTAGTTGAGGATTCGTTTTTGTGCTTCGAGCGGAGAAGAAACATAGTACAAAATCAATGGAATAATGTGGCCACATCTATGATTTAGTTGCAAGCAGTTTATGGTCAGCACGAAGCGTTTCGCTCGACCTTTCGCTAAGAAAAACAAAAATTAGTTCCTCACCTCCCGCTGCCCATTCTTGCTCTCCACTGAGGGTCCACCGACGCAATCGTTTCGAAGCCATCTTGGCGGACAGGAACTGCAGTTGGATGAGCACACCCTGAATATGTCGGGTTAGAATTTCTCGGTTACTAATAGACTAGACCACAGAAAAGCTCACTACAGTACAAAAGCAGCAATGAATACCATATTCTTCTCATGTACTTTCCTTCCCTCGACGACCAATAGATCGTCCCAACTATTGACCATGGCTGAGATGGACAGCGAGAAAGTGTGGGCTGAACCAGCGGCGTTGATGGTTCTGTGAATCAATATCATTAACGATGGCTTTGCGAAAGTCAAATATTTATTATTGATACTTATTTAAGGTTACTGTAAATGCTACTACCGTACCTCTCCAGCGCATCTCTGTCCAGTTGTACATCGAATCTCTTGGTTGGACTATCAGGCACTATGAGATCATTCTCGGCGAGAGAAGCACCGTTCTGAAGTTTGACAATAGGACATATTTTAGTGGTTAAGAATTCAGGAAATAAATCGCGAGATGATGTAGCTATTTTGAGGCAGAAACTCACTTCATCCTTCACTGTGAAAACGACATCACGGGTGGTCGGTGTTTCGGGGCTGGAATTTTATTTATGTGCATGTGATGTCACATCTACTTCCTTTAAAGTTGTTTCGTGAATCCTACGAATACGTGTCTGATGTTTCTCCGACAGATCTAACAAGCTACGTTGAGTGGTTTGTTATCTTCATTAACGTCAATCACGAGTGTGTCTCAAGCACTCAGACAGCCCTTGAAATCGTACTGAGAAAGGGGAAGATTACACTTTTCGTTTCATCGTCATAGCAGTGAGAGTGGGCCAAACGAAGAGAATGATGTCGACGATAATTAGCGATGACGTTTAGGAGCACCTCACATCATTTCATACACTCCCCACAGATCTCAGATGAAAGGTGACGAATATAAGTGTCACCTCACAATTCTCCTAATTCCCGAACTATCTGGCCATGCATCACAATTACTATCACTGATCTTGATACAATTGGAGTCTAACACCCATTCGAACCCGGCCAATCTCCTCTTAATATATGAAATTTCGCAAAAAAATAGACTTCGATGGAAGATATTTTCTAGTCTGATGTTAAAGAGCAACATAGCGAACGATAATTCTGCTAAATAAGCAGAGAAATTCGAGAAATGCTTCCGCGTTATTCAAACATTTAGAAGTAAGAAAAAAGAGAATTAAGCAAATATGTGCACTGTCAGAACTGTTTAAATTGAAATCACAGTACGGGTAAGAGATCGCTTAGAATGAGGGTCATATCTTAAGGAAGAAATCAGGATGCGTGAACGTCAAAAGCGTGCAAGTGCTGCGCAATATTTCCAAAATATTTGGGCCATATAATGCTCGAAATAAGAGCTCACGATCTAAGGAAGAATATGATCTTCGCAGACTCAATGCGGTTCTCGAGCACTCCATTCCCGTATTCAAACGAGATGACGTTGCTGCTATTCCCTGAATTTAAGGTAAATTGAATGATATCAATACTTCGAGGATTTGCCTGCTTCTCCAATCTCTCTCGTGTTTCCCTGTGTCGAGAAAGCATACCAAATGGAAGGACAGATTATTGTTCAGTACTTAATTAGGAAAAAAAATCCATTCGAAAATGGGAACAGAAGGGTGACTTTTTGTGGGACTGATCGTGTTAGTCTGTGAACAAGACGACAATACCTGCAGAATGTCCAAGTAGCGTGACTTGATCAAACTCTTCCTTCCGGCTGAAACCGACTTCCAAATGTCCCAATGCTTCTCTAGCTTCTTCCACCGCTTCTCGATGTTCGACGATGGAGCGTGAGAGCTGAAACATATATCACGGGTTTTCTGTAAGAGTGTAGGAATGCATGCCGCCAGAAAAAAATTCATGACCTCGAATTGGTTCAAAGTTGATCAGTAGGACCCACTGGGGGACTCTTTAAGATGCATCTACTCATTTGGGTCAAATTTGCATATTATCGATTTTTGTGATCTACACCTAAGAATCGCCATAAGTCGCTTCATTTTCATCGTACAGCGAGTTTACACATACCAATGAATTGGTATTCACGAGCTCTACAAAAAACTCCATTGTGATCATAGTCGAAAATGTCGGCATCGGGGTCAAAAACACGAAAAACTGTTTTTTAG
>LS491161.1:55920-70287 GCA_900490845.1 Pristionchus japonicus | reverse complement strand
TTTTTGTAGAGCTCGTGAATACCAATTCATTGGTATGTGTAAACTCGCTGTACGATGAAAATGAAGCGACTTATGGCGATTCTTAGGTGTAGATCACAAAAATCGATAATATGCAAATTTGACCCAAATGAGTGGATGCATCTTAAAGAGTCCCCCAGTGGGTCCTACTGATCAACTTTGAACCAATTCGAGGTCATGATTTTTTTTCTGGCGGCAAAAGGGTCTCGTTTTCCTACACTCTTACAGAAAACCTGTGATATTAGAGATCAATTGAGCTGGAAGTTCCAGACAACAGCTGAACGTCTTCCTATGATTACTCTACTCTTCTCTACGGTACTCAAATTTTTGAATTCCGCTTGTTGGATTGGAAATGAACACTTTAATATACTAATATTGAAAAACAACAACAACGATCGAAAAACGATATCCAATGCAATAAGCTTGACTATGTGAGACAAAGTACTAAGTGATTAAGGTAGAATAATAATATGAAATGAGACTAACCTTCACCTCCGTCATACCCATCTCCGCGAGTAACTTCTCTTTCATCCGCGCGACGTTTCGCGCATGGGCCTCCGCGTACTGTTTCTCCTCATCGGAGTGACCGAACTGACTGGTGGCGGATCTGTGAGGGTTACTTTTTTGCATGAACTAGGGTATTTGTTGAGTATTTGTCTTGATTCTTTACAGCCGTGAGTGGTGTGGTAGTCTCGGGTTACAGGAGTCGTTTATTAGGAGATCGATAAATAGAAGAATGGCGACGTAGTCGTGGGGAAAACTAGGAAGAACTAACTATTTAGGCCAGCAGGGCGAAATTGCGAAAAGCGCGCGACTACGGTATTGCAGTCGTGGTGGGAGTTTGCAGCGTTTGAGTTGGGTCACACTTATGATTTGTATATTTCTACTCTAGTATACAACAGTATTATAAGGTTGCGGCTCGATATGATCCAGAGATTAGCTGTAACTTGAGTCCTACGGTAGGGGCCAAAGGAGAATAGGATTTGGAAAGCAGCGAGAGTACGGTAGGAGCATGTCGAGAATTAACTTACAGTATTCCGATGAAGCCGAGTGTGAGGAAGAGGCTGAGAAGTCCCATCCTACAAGATATGAATGCTTTAGTAAAACGTGTTAAAACGGAAACGAGAATAACATCGAATAGAATTGAAATAGGAACCGCAGTATCTACATCCATACACTTATCATAACTCGGACTGATAAAGATTATGATAAATGAAGTAATGTGCACTCTAATTTCGAACTGAACTATTTGGAAAGAAGAATATTATGAAGAATGTGTGTGCCCAGAAGGCCCTTAAATACTCCTCAACGAGGGCTGTCTTAGCCACGCCCCTCTCAGACTTCTAAAAAGTAACCTTAATTTTCTGGAAGCACCGCCCACTGCGAATCGTTAACAAGGAGTTATTCACCTGAAATCGAAGATTTTAGTCAATGGTATTTCGACAAAAGGCCCACAATTCAAGACGTAGGTAGAAATTGAGTGAGATTGTGTGATAACAGGCTAATTTTGATATCCAAAGAAGAAGTGAAAAGTGCACAGGATCAATCGGATCATCGAATAAATTTTGTGGAAGCTTTGCGAAATGGCACCGAAGTCTCTCGAGTTAGAATATTTCGCTTGAAAGTCGATAAATTTGTCAGTGAAATAACCTATTCGAAATTGAAGTTCGACTCACGTATAGCTTTGAATATGAAACCTGAGATCCTACATCGAATAGAGTGCTAAAGTATTTTTTTAAGTATCACATTTTGGGGTGTGACTAAGCGGCAACGGGTCGTGCGAACTAACATATCTCGTGTGAAATTTGGACCATGCCTTGAGCTCATTAGAAAGCTAATCTTCTGTTCAATCGAGTAGAATGGGACAGACTTTAAAGAGTTTGGGAGAAAAATTAGAACAATCGTTTCAAATCTGAGACGTTGTGGTATCAATGCCCATTAATGACCATTAATGGCCGTTGTCGTGCCATGTCCTCACAATTTTATCATATTCTATGGGGAAAGTTCGGCCTTTTATTCTATTCTTAGATTCAGCGAAATGATTTATGTCAACGTCGTGGTTGAAATTTGTTATTCAACTGAGACATTAGATTGGAGTGAGAAGAATCGCGGCAATAAGACCAGACGGATTCATGAGAACCAACGTTTTATTAGAATAAATTTAATAAGAAGTGAAGTGTAGCTATGAATGAAGGGACATAGAGACAATGTAGACTGATATTATCATTCGGCCTTCCATCATTTTCACTCAAATTCTTGTTCATCTGGTCTAAATTCTGGTAAACTTCGAATGTGACCAATATCTATTCCGTTGAACCTGTGCCTTCCTTGTGAATTCAGAAGACTGAGACAGATAACAAAGTACTTGAAATCTCGTCTACCTACCCGGAAACATCACACGGAAATGAGCGCGCCAAACAAAGTACTTGAAAGCTTCTTCATTTCCCCGAATCGTCTCTCTGAAGTGATTCTTGTCTGTCTAGACTGATAGAGATGAAGATGTCTGAATGGTCGTTTCTCCTGTTCCCGGACAACTCCAAATATCCCAAAACCTCCTCCCTCCTCAACTAACAACGCTGCGGGAAACCATGACATACAGGGAACCATGGAAACTCAATTTATTTCCACTCCAATGTCCGGGAAAAAGCAGCGGCGTCAATTGAAAATCCACCCCAGCCACGAAAAAAATTTCAAATGCCCAGCAGTTTGCGAAATGGAGATTCCTTTTTCAAGTTGCCTATTTGGTCAGTGTTTATTCATAGAACGGCAGTACGGCAGTCTCCACTACTTCAGTGAGGAGTATTTTCTGAAAAGCGCCTCTATCGACACCAATTGTAGCCGATCCATTCCATTCATTTAAAGAGAAAAACACAATAAGTGTCCGACTGAATTTACAAAAAGAGTAAAACGACTTCAAAAAAAAAGTTGTTAAATGAAAAAAGTCATAATTCTAAAATTGTTCGTCGTGGAATCACAAAATGATTTTGTACATAATTTATTACGCATGTTATTAAACTTTTGAAAAATCTCGTTTAATTGATTGATATTTTGCGTACTTACGGTAGAGAGGTTACGGTAGTGAGTGTACGGTAGTGAGGTTCTGTAGCCGAGGTTGCTGTAGAGAGGTTACGGTAGCGTAATTGCAGTAGTCGGGGTTACTTAAATCGAGGTTACGGTAGCGTTGTTACGATAGTCCGTTGTTACGATAGTTACGGTAGAGTGGCTACAGTAGTAGAGGTTATTGTATCGAAGGTACGGTTGTCGCGGTTACGGTATTCGAGGATACGGTTAGCGGGGTAATGTAGTCGCGACAAACCATCGCCGTCTCCGCGGCGATCTAGGAGCAGCTGGCTCGGTACTCGCCGGGCTGCGGCGCCGCTGTGGCAACCAGAGCTAGGTATTTAGTGTGTGCATACATCGTCAAAACCTCTATCTACTGAACATGGTTCTTTATCTACTGAACATGATACGAGAGATAGTGGAGCCAGTTTAAGTGGAAAGACAATTAATAAAGTGTTGAGCTATTGAGAGACGTGAAGCGATGTAGAAGGGAGAATGGTAATAAAGGAAAAGTACTGACTAGGGTTCTCTCAGAATTAGATCGAATAATAAAGTGCAAATGTGGGGGCGAGGCGAGTGAACAGAAGTAAGAGAAATATTCGATGCGAATACAGTACTCACTCCATCGGAAGAGCTGACCATGGAAGAATTGCCGCAGGTTGAATTCGCTTTGGCGACTGAGTTCGTCTCTCTCGCTTGTGCTGAACTCTGCAATTTCTCCATATTTTATTCGTATTCCGTTCGTTTTTGAGTCACTGTGGGTCAGCTGTACTGATAGATCATTGGTAAACGATAGTATCACTGCAAACCAAAGTGTGGATCTTACTTAGAAAGAGCTGATGAATCCTTCGCCGTAGGGAAGTTGACTGAAATATATAAAAGTTTCACTTAATAAACTGCAAGTTCAAATTAGAAAAGCGGGGAGTGATATTTCAAGGCCCATTCTAGCATGACTGACTTTCGTGTAGGACTTGCATGGAAATCGGTTCAACAAAAGGCTGCACAGGCTTAACAAGAGGTCGAGTGTGAGGAACGACCGGCTTATGTGGCTGTGTAGGATCGGCGCCCCTGCAAATGTTTCCTTGAGAAAGCATTTCGAAAGTGACTGTGAATTAGTCTCATAGATACCGCACCAAAAGTTGTTAGATGCCGCTAGCCCGTTCTCGTAGTCGAAAGCGTGAG
Source organism: Pristionchus japonicus (assembly GCA_900490845.1). Lineage (NCBI taxonomy): Eukaryota > Metazoa > Nematoda > Chromadorea > Rhabditida > Neodiplogasteridae > Pristionchus > Pristionchus japonicus. Next base: position 66,027 of record LS491161.1, on the reverse strand, counting down.
ATTTCCTGGCGTCTTTTTCTTCCTTCTTCTCCTTCTCCTTCTTCATTTTCCTATGTAATTCAGAAGAAATTACGCAGATTCAGATAAATGTCGTATAATTACTTCTTATTCACTTCCAGCGTCCAATTTCCATCGTCGATATTCTTGCGTTGCTTCTTGCTCCTGTAGTAATTACTTTAAACAGAATTATCTGTGCCGCTTTAAAAGTACAGATCGTTTGATATTCGCACTTGTCTAGTTCCCGGGAAGAATGGATGAGTTTCAATCATTCCTAATAAGATTCTTTCCAAGCACCGGGTTGGTGGTCGGGGTGGATGGAGGATAGACACTCTTTCGGAGAACTAGACAAGTACTTCGTTGGCCAGGTCCGGGGAAATAGGAGAAATTGAACCCGGGCTTTCACAATGAAAACCCACTTTTTTGCCGTGCCAATAGGTCCATTTGAGGCAGAATCGGTGCATGAAGGAGAGGTAATATCCGAGGAATCAATACAAAGGACGATAGATCCCTCATATGCACTAGATGAAGGTCTGCTGAAACAAGTTTTACATTTCTTATGCACCCGGATGCCAAAATGAACCTCGAATGAGCCGATGAAAAGTAGGAGGGAGAGCAGCATGTAATTTCAGTTGAGGTGTCGCACTGAATGGCAGAAGTTGTTCGTTATCTCTCGAGTTTTTCGCAATTGACTGCTATTCGCAAACGACAACGCTATTCGCAACATTTACTGCTTAACGCTTTCATCCCTAGGAAGAGCTTTTTTTAGGAAGATCATATGATTCCCTTATGATTTCCCTTGGGGGTGTGGGTGTGGATCACTATTTTCACCTTCTGACTCTCCTCTTCCCTCTTCTTCTTGAGTGCTTCGAGCTCTTTCTTGACAGCGTTCATTATCTTCTCCAGTTCGTACTCACGATTCCTGCTAGATTTTAAGGGGCCCTTTTTGGGTCATTTTAAGGGTCATTGGACCCATTCCTAACGCTCTCTCGCTTCTCTAACCGAAACAAGAACAGTGGGAATCAAATCGACGCTAGACCATACTTGCTTTGCCACATTTGCGATTCTCAAATCGTGAACTATCGCTCAATTCGCTCAATTCAGCAATCAATGAACTTACTCATCCATGTTATGGTCCGTCCCCGTTTTCATCGTATTCTTCTGATTTTGAGCTTGGGACTTCCTATCTCTCTTCGAACTCTTCTTGTCCACAATTTGCTTCTCCGTCTGAAATACTTCTTGATATAATCCATAGATCAGCGTGCTATTGCACTAGCGTTAGAGAATTTTTCGTCTTTCGCACAATCAAACGTTGATTTTCAAATCGAATTAATTGTAAATAACATTTCGGCACGATTATGCTCAGTAGATGTCACTCTCAGAACATAAAAAATAAGTGGCAGAAGTTTCTTTATGAGAACAATTTCTCTGCAATCATCATTTAGCAGAACAGAAAGCTCTGCTTAAACAAGGAACATTTCCATGCGTTCAAGCAGTCACTCTTGCAACATGCTGGGAAACTAGTAGCATTTGCCCATGCTTACGATGCTATTGTAATTTGAACATACGCTTTGCAAAACGACGAGAATGATCTGGGGTTATTCATATGGACATGAACAGGGTAGCTCCTCTTCAAAAAAACCTTGCATCGGTACTTCTATTTTGCGCATATCAGTTATTGGATGTGGTAAGCAGAGCCATGTACCGTGTACCAACCTCGTTATTGGAAGTATGCTGAGGTTCATCGATCACTTTCTTGGCTGACTGGAATTCGCTCTCCAACTCAGGCCCGGGATTCCTGCAAGAATGGTCACAAATCACTGGATAAATCACTGGGCCCTCCCCATTTCGCACACTCTAAGTTCTCTCACCCGCAATGACTATGCCGGATAGAGCTAGATAGTCTCGAAACGTAGCACAATTGAACTGAACAAAATCGCTATTAACCCACGCGATATGCTTTGCCATCTTCTTCTTCTTATTCTTCAACTGATGTTGTGCTCCCTTTGCCTTCGTATTCTTGTTCAAGTTGTCCAGAATTTGTTGCTTCTCTTCCTGGAATGTTTTCCCTTGCAATCGATCGGTCGGTAACCGCAAATTTGAATGAACGATCATCAATTGCTAAGTGCCTATCAAGCGTAGCAGTGTGTGAATAGCAAGAACGACTAGGGGAGAATTAATTTTCACTGCACTGAGTTCTAGCGTGCATACTGTCCGATTTTGTAGCTCTAATGAAGAGAACTTCAATGTAGCCTAGCCTATGTCCAATGTGCATTATTGTGAGGCGTCCCTCTTTCCAAGTTTGAAAAAGTCGCAGCAATCTTGCAATGTTAACGTTATTGATGCACGATCGAATCGAATTAGCACTGGTGATTCAATGCACTTTGCACGATTCCTAGCTCATCATTTGCGTGTCGCTGATAAATATGCCCTTGCAGTTTCATAGGGCGTTCACTCTTGCAAATAGTGGGAAATGTAGTTGCGATCGCGCATGTTTTCGAAATTGTTGCAATATTTAAAAAAAGCTTTTGCAAACAACGTGAATGATCAGTACTCATTTAGAGGGACTTGTGATCATAGATGTGTTCCGCAAATGTTCTAAACAAGAGCAACTAACATTCAAAAGATAAGCCGCCAGTTCTAATTTGGGTCCACCCTTGCGTTGTTTAGTGTGCTAAGCTGAACCATGTAACACCAACCTCGATATTCGCTAGATCAGAGGATTCCGACTTGTTCTTCTTCGACCTCGACTTCGGGTTCGCGGAGTCGGTTGGATCCCTGGAAGTAGCAGATGTGATTATCTACGTTATTGGGATGGAACCATTCAGGAATTTCAAAAATATTGTCAAAGAAAGACACACGTGAAGTAGAGCCACTCGACTCTTGCAAAACCCAAGAGATACTGAGAGTGTAGCTAATAAAAGAGGATAGATCTCACTCATGAATAGAAGAAGAGCGAGTCGAAGAGATGGTTGATGGAGTCTCCTGAGATATTACGATTATTGATGTTTGAATGATTAGTTATGAATTTATCTGTGGAACACTTTGAAGAATGCTGATAAGGGCAAAACGTACCTCAACAAGATCGCCATTCTTCCACTTTCCCCACACGAACCAGAAGAGAGCAGCAGCTACGATACCAATCACACCGTAGAGACTGAGCATGCTGAAATAGGAGGCGTGAAGAACTAACACAAGGACTAAAAGTCACGCAACTGGAGTACTTTTTTCCAAGAAAAGGAAAGGGCGAGAGCCGACCTTTAATTGTATAGACAGGACGGGATTGTAAGAGCGAAAAGATAAGAGCAGTTAACATTCGATGTCCAATATGAGTGTTAAAAAGCTAAAAGAACAGGCTCAGCAATAGGACTAGTCAAATGTTTGACTTATCTGGGCAGTCATTACACATTAGCAGTAACAATGGGCGGCACTTCTGCACATTTTCGGTCGTCTATTCTTGCAAAACCTCACTATATTCGGAGAATCACTGAAACTCAATTCATTCTCAGAGATCAAGCAACGTCGAATGGAAATATATCCCTCTACGCCAGAAGAACCTTCTCTCCTACTGTTCCCTGGCGAGCTCAAAATTTAATGGTCCTTGTGCTCTTCGGCCTTATTTAATACACTTATCCCCTTCCCCTCTCTACTTATTCTCTCTCACTCGAATGCACCCCAGAAAGACTCCCCATCGTTCCCTTCTCTCGAAGTGCTCCCGAGGGATTACCGAAAGGAAAGAGACGGAGAGAGGCACAAAGAACGTCTTTCAGTGGCGAGTCAGTTGAGTAATGTCTAGACATTCGCAATACAAAGCAAAGAGCAAGCATTGCCACATATGCATGCCCAGAATTCAGTTCATAAGAAGGGGATCAATAAACAAGCAAAACAACTCGAAAGCGAGTCAAAGTTGGGTCGGGGCAGATAGCGTCTTTGAAAGCGACAAATGATGAATGATCACTGAACCAACTACTTCTCACTCTGCAAAAGAGAAACTCTCTCATTCTTACCAAATTAGCACATATTGTGTACGAGTCTGTCTCTCCTTTTTGCATGCTCTCTCGACGCTCAGGAAGGGTGGAAAAGTGGGTCAAATTTCGAGTTCTCGCTACTGAAATTAAATCCAGGCAATTTGGCAAGTATACTGATGGAAGACGCACGTATAGAGGAGAATGTACACAAATGGAATGGATTGAGGGAGTTATAAGCGCGGTCATCTTTGGCAAAGTTGTACCGGGCTCTCTCTGAAAGGCGTAGATGCGAGAAAGATGACATATAGAAGTAGAGGAAGGACTCTACTCTAGCGTGGACGTGCTTTGAATACGGATGGAGGGTGAAATGGGCTCGGCAGATAAGAGATAAGAGCTGGTAATGTTCTAGACGACAGGCGATCGATGCGATTCTGAGATCAGACGCAAGATCAGGCAAACAACGCTCGTGGAGCTTGAGATCAAACGTGTTCAAAGCAAGTAGTCAAATTTCAAAGATCAGACAGCAAAGAGCGAATATGTAGTAAAGAGATCATAATTCAAAGTGCAAATACCGAAGAGCGAAGTTCAGAAAATAAAGAACAACGTACCAGAAGAAACGAGTAAGGATGTGAAAGATTGGAGACGTAAGATCATAGACCAAAGATTAAAGATCAATTATCGAATCGGAATGCTCAAAGATCAAAGACCAGAAAAACTAAAAGACGTATGACTGTCCGTATCACTTTTAGTGCATTATTGAGAGCGCTTCTGTAAATGGAGCGAGAATCGGATCATATCCAAACTCGATAAGTAAGGTTTCCGTAGAAATGTCGTCAAAAGGCAAAGCTGTTGTAACGAGTTGTTTGAATGCGTGGTATCGAGATATAAGAAGCAACATGAAACGTATGGCAGAGCTCAAATTTATAGCCTATTGCATGAGTCGCGTGAGGATTTCACCATATCGTCGTGGAAACGAGTGTACTGTATTTTTGAGCAAGATAAAGTACGAAACGTGGAGAATAGGGAATGCATGGAACTTCGGGAATGAGTGAGGATTCTCTCCACTCGTTCTTTCTCTGGGGGATTGGAAGGACGCAAAAAGTATGAGAGGGAGAGGGAAGGGGGGGGGGGGGGAGAAAAGGCCAACTGTTCCATCAATCAGGACAAGGGAAAAGAGAGGGTAAAAAGAGGAGATCCAATCAGAGAATTTGCCGCTGACAGAGGCTCAAATGTGCGATTCAGTGATGAATCAATTTCTGTCAATTAGAAAACGCACTTTCGCCAAATTAGAAGGTCTGATTATCTCACTGTTTAATTGGATGAACGATAGGAGCAAAACGTAAGTATATTCCAAGGTCAGTATTTTAAGAACGTTCTCTGTGCAAAACTCTGATGCTGTTTGTGCAGGAGGGATGGCGATGTCCTCCCCGTCTTACTCTTTCTCTCTCTTTTCTGCTTTCTATTCGAAGTTTCCCGACTTCGCTCACGCCCTCATCGATGAGAGTAAGCGAGAGAGCATGTTTGTGGAGAGAGTCAAACCCAGTGCGTGTCCAGACTAATCTCATAGACTTTGCGTGTCCACTCTCTAGAGAATCATTACACGCGCCATTCCCATCGCTCGAGCAGGGGCCTCAATGCCCAATCTTTTCCGGCCATCCGGCAGATGGGCCATAAATGACTTGCCGAATGCCCATTATCTTGGGGAAGAAAAGAGGACGGGAAACGATGCCTGCAGGATAGACTGAAGCTGAAAAGATGGGGAGCTTAGTGGCAAGATGGAGAGCACTACCAAATGAACTCTCTAGCGACTCGATCTCACAGGGATATTTTCAGCTCTTCCCGATTAGTTCACACGTCCAATACTTTGTTGAGATATCCGACGAGAACAAAAGAAGTTACCTATGTTCTTTGTTAAATATAGCGAGTTCATTGTGTGTGTTTCTGGGAATGTCCTGCTGTTGTCTGTACTCAGTCCCCATTTGTCTTCCATTCTAACCCCATTTTCGCAGCATGTCGGCCTATTCTCACCCACTCTCATTCTATTTCCCTCAAGGGAAACTCTCTCAGTTCGCGCGCTCTTTCTGTTCCTTGTACACTTCCTGTCTCTCTTTCTTCTTCTTCGCTCGCTCCAAATGCCCATCTACAAAGCTGGATGTCTTCGGGAATCGATGGGGCCGCAGTAATGGAGTCCTCCATTTACCCAAATCATTTCTAGTCATTAGTCATACGAACATCTTATGCTTTGAGCTTATTCGACATGTCATGTGTCATGTGTGGAGCCGAAAGTGAAGAGAGGCGGGGTAGAAAGACAATATCATACACCTTTCCGCATTGTCTGCCGAGGAGCTGCAATTCTCCCCGTCATTCCTGCATCGATGGTCTTATTGTTTCAATTTTACACTCTCTCAAACGTCATAGTCTCAGTGCATCTAGATTCTTAGATCACTTCTTGTTTCAAGGAGCTCATATCGTTTTGTCCAGCAATTCTCGGATGTGCGATCAAACAACGCTGATATTATCGATTTATGCGAGATCGATCAATAATTGGAAGTGAATGGTGAAAAGAGCCGGGAGCGATATTCGGCGATGAGCTCACGATACAAGACTGGGCAGCCTTACTACAGTAAACGTACCGTCTCGACGAGTTTCACAATGCTCGAATGGCAACTTCCGTTGATGTCGTTGAGTCTCTCAGAAAGAGCTGCCGAGTTGACAGTGTAGGTGGCAGAAACCTGAACTGGATTGATGAACAAGCACAGAGTTGATGAAAACGAATAATTTGGAAGGGACTATGCCACGACAAGGTGACACCAGATTGACTCTAGCTAATCATGGTTCAAGCAGACTATTAGAGGGTGAAGATGGGTGCACGCATTTATGAAGAATGGGAGGTCATTGTTCTTCGAGAGAAACGAAGAAATGCCCGCTATAGTACCGATTGCGTGTTGATTGTCGAGCCCCTCTCAACAAAGGTTATAAGAATAGTCCATAATCCCCTGAATTTTGGTCGACATTGTTGCCTGTTTGAATCGACCACAGGACAGTCGTAGAGTAGTTTCTCAAAGCAGACAAAGAACATCGATGTGATACACAGACTCGTCATACAGAACGAGAAAGGGGGTTAATTGAGTGAATAAAAGACAAAGGTATCCCCGTACCCGTAAGGCACTTGCGTCCTGCGGGAGCCCACCGCTAGGCGAGTGACTATATTTAAAGGTCAATTCAGTCCGTAGACGCTAATCTATTGTTCGAACCTACTTTATCGCGTGATCTGGTCACTACCAATTCCTCTTGCGGGACCAGGTGGGACGGAGGTGGTGTCACGGCCGGGATTCAAACCCGGGTAGTATGGAATGGGAGGGCGCCTCAGACCACTTCACCACTTTTTGGAGTGATTTTGAGCGAGATTTGATGTTATCCCGTCTGGATCCCATCCTATCTGCGCAGCTGGGACGCATGCATGCATGTATTGATAGAGATGAGAAGGCACAGTTATCTGAGAGGTGCGCCCACATGATGGCTGTATGGTTCTGATTATGGAGCCCCTCTCCTAACACATCTCACTCCCCCCAGCTCAACGCGGATTAGGCATGTCGATATAGTGTGCGAAATGGAGAGAGAACGGGGAAATTTGTTGTCTCTGCCCTCTTCCATCTTATTTTTGATTTGATCTTCCGGTTTCGCCAGAATGGAGAAGACTCTCCTCTTTACACACAATCTCTCACCGATCAGAGAGACGAGAGAGCAGGTGAAACGAGGAGATCAGACACTTTCTCGACCATGCCGCCCCGATCTACTATATTCCAGGACAGTTTCAGTGATTTTCGGTTCAATTATCGATCGAATTTGCCTTGCTGTTCAGTTTATCACATGGGACCGACACTTTCCCCTCCGGATTCTTCATTCCTGCGAACTTACATCCTTGTATCACGAAAGTCTCTTCATTTTACACACTCTCTCGCCGATCAGAGAGACGAGAGAGTAGGTGAAACGAGGAGATCAGACACTTTCTCGACCATGCCGCCCCGATCTACTATATTCCAGGACAGTTTCAGTGATTTTCGGTTCAATTATTGATCGAATCAACCCAGTTTCTCACATGGGAACGGCACTCGCAATTGATCGACCTTGATATGATCTCTAGTAAGCGCGTGTGTTCACTTTCACTTTCACTCGTCGCATTAGGCATTGGTCCCCCGTCCAATCACTGCTCACAATCTCTCTTCTTCCTTCTTTCCTCCTTTCTCCCCTTCTCCCCCGTCACTTGTTTATTGCGAGCAGGGGGAGAGGGAAGGCCGGCGAGAGACTGTGGGAAGGGACGAGAGCGCACAGAAGCGAGAGCGGGAGAGAGATTGCAGAGATTAGAGAGAGCGATAGGGACGAGTGTCTCTCCCACTAGCATATGCTCGCGTAGCATTGAGTCCCCAGAGTCATCGATTGATTGAGCCTCTTTCTCCCCTTCTCTGAAAGGAGCCCCCGCTGTGCGATCGAGTGAAGGAGTGAGAGAGAGAGAGAGAGGGAGCGGGAGGAGGGAGAGAGGGCGGGGAGGGGAGAGGCCATTGAGCGGGTTAGGCGCCTGACAGACGGAGAGAGTGTGTGGTGGGGGAGAGAGCGCAGAGAAAACGAGCGTCCCTTTCCGCGTCCAAACCAGTCAACACAAGCGCGCGCAACTCACGATGATTTGCCTTGTTTTAGCTTGATTTAGGGCTATTTTCGGTCAGTTTTCCACATAACAACCACCAGAAAACGTGCCCAGCACCATTTCGCGCTAGTTATTACGCGTTTTGACCCACTTTCACCCTCATCCATCGAGTAATGACCACGTTTCCGACCATTTCGTCCAAAGTTAGTTCTATTTTCGCAACTAATACCGTCGAATTTCTCTTTCCCTTCGAGTTTTTCCCGTAAAACCTACCGAGAATCGCTGCGCTGCCGCACTTCACACTACTTTACACACGTTTTGACTCATTTGCCTCGCAATCCATCGTTTTAAACCTCGGTTTCTGAACGATTCTCCCCAAATTTACGCATTTTTAGAGGCTGAAGTTGCTAAGTTTCTCTTTGCTGTTTAATTTTCCTCAACGTACCTCCAGGAATCGTTGCTCATCGCTATTTCACGCAACTTTTATCGCGTTTGAACTCATTTTCTTTCCAAAACATCTTTTAAAACGCATGATTCCGTCTTTTACTACCCAAGTTCGCCTCACTCCCCTTATTCAAGTTACCAAATATCGCTTCCATTCTCCAATTCCACCATGATTTTGACCTTTTGACCGACAATCGCGCCTGGGTTGCCTAAACTCCGCCTAATCATGGATTCGCAGAGTCATGGACAATCCGCCCCCACTCTTTCCGATGTTAATGAAGGACCTGCCGTTGACTGGAGGAGCACCCGGGCACACTTGGAGCGAAGAGGAGAAGAGGTACGACTAATTTGATTGAACTTCCAGTAGTTCGAAGCAAAAACGGGTTGTAGGCGCATGGCAGTTTCGGTGTGTTCCAATCCCAAACACAACCACCCTAATTTTTTATGAAAACACATAGAATTCAGATATTTGAGGCTTGTCATTAGCGAAAGGATCAGTTGTGTCCCGAGATATTTAATAAATAAATAAATAATTAGTTAATTAATTAATTAATTATTGCATCCCTTCATTCCTTCATTCGTGCAGGGAAGAGGCCCAGAAGCAACGAAAGATCCGATGGCGTAATGGGTACAAGATGAACAAGGGAAAGCCACGCAAGAGGAAATACGGTCGGTTCTCCTTTATCGCCTTATCATGTTTCCCTTCTCCTCTCTGGTAGGGTACGAAAATAGTCATGGGGCAATATTGACCCCTGTTGTCCTACGGTTCACTGTAGGCGGGTTACGATAGTTCCGTGGCGCAGAACTCTGATTATCGGTTCTCCTCCTTGGATACGGTGGCTATTACTGCACTGTTATTTAGATCCCTGTTGTCCTTCGGTTTACTGTAGGCGGGTTACGATAGTTCCGTGGGGCAGAACTCTGATTATCGGTTCTCCTCCTTGGATACGGTGGCTATTATTGCACTGTTATTTAGACCCCTGTTGTCCTACGGTTCACTGTAGGCGGGTTACGATAGTTCCGTGGGGCAGAACTCTGATTATCGGTTCTCCTCCT
>LS491161.1:35121-54717 GCA_900490845.1 Pristionchus japonicus | reverse complement strand
CCCTGTTGTCCTTCGGTTTACTGTAGGCGGGTTACGGTAGTTCCGTGGGGCAGAACTCTGATTATCGGTTCTCCTCCTTGGATACGGTGGCTATTATTGCACTGTTATTTAGACCCCTGTTGTCCTTCGGTTTACTGTAGGCGGGTTACGATAGTTCCGTGGGGCAGAACTCTGATTATCGGTTCTCCTCCTTGGATACGGTGGCTATTATTGCACTGTTATTTAGACCCCTGTTGTCCTTCGGATTATTGTAGGCGGATTACGGTAGTTCCGTGGGGCAGTACTCTGGTTATCGGTTATCATCCTTATATACGGTAGCTATTATTGCACTGTAATGTTGACCTCTGTTGTTATTCGGGCTACTGTAGGCGTGGGTCGGTAAATTCCATGGCGTATTGACCTGTACCCCTGTTTTCCCTAAGGGTGTACTGTAGGTGGAATACGGTAGTTCTATGCGGCTGCTCTCTGAACTCACTGTTCTTCCCTTAGGATACTGTAGGCCAGTTACGGTACAAGGAAACTGAGGGACTTTCACACGACTTAATCTGAACCCTTTGCAGACAAGTGGAATGGCCGGGAGAAGTATGAGCGAGACGAACAAGAAGAAGGTTTGTCGAGGGACTCTCTCACTTCCCATGCTCTCTCGCCTCTCTGACTCGCATGCAAATTGAGAAAGTCAAATTGCAGACCGTCTTCACTTCAACCCCTCGCCTTCTCGTCCTCCGCCTGTTCCATCGGAGGACGGTTGTAAGATAATCTTAATATGAACCACTCTTTTGTGACTTTTCCAGTCATTAGTTTTAGCATAGTACTCAAAGTAGCACTTAAAGTAGCATAGAAACTGTGATCGGTTGTCAATAACTCAATGCGATTGAGCAGATCTGGCAAGTGTTCATTCACTCGTATCAATGAAGAATGTCTTCAGATTACTTCGTACCGCCCCCGAGCCTGCTCGGCTCAGGACCGCAGCCCTACAGAAGTATGGTAGTTAAAATTTTCTTTTCAACGAAAAAGTAATGAACCCCCTTCTTTGAAGTGACTGGTTTTGTTCCCATAGCCAGTGACGTTTGAACGGCCAATTTTTGGTAGAGGACCTGTTCCATTCTTCTGTAACCATAATTTTACCGGGACAGTGCGACGTTGATAAGTACTGATTCACTTTACAGTCTGCCCTCCTCCAAATCTCGAGGAGATTCTGGGCGATATGCTCGATCCGCAGCCTAAACGGGGCAAGGAAAGTGAGTTTTCGTCTTCCTTTTCGTTCAAAAAGTTCTTCTTTTCCGACGATATGCGCACATTTTTAGATTACTATTCCACTCTGATTCATTCTAGCCTCATCGTCATCGAAAGCCCCACTTCCAAGGGTCTTTGGATCGATGGCTGCTGACACTCTCCCTCGACCGTCCGCTCCCTCCACTCGCACTCCTCCTCGGCCAGCTTCGCTTCCGGTGGCATACCCAACTGGTTAGTCACTACAGAATGATCGGCACTTGTCGAGTTCTCCGGATGAATGGATGTGTTTCACCAAGAAGGGTTCGTGGTCGGGGTGCATACACTCTTCCGGTGAACTCCACAAGTTCCGAGTGATCTATTTCTCTGAGAGATCAATACCGCCTCCAAGATCAATACTTGTCTTCAGGAGCGTCAGCTGCTTTTCCAACGATGTATCCGTTCGGCCTCGGTTACACCCCAATTGGCTACCCGATGATGCATATTGCGCCGGCTCCGACCTGCCGTATTCCCTCCCCACCGCCGCCAGACCCCGAATACATCGAACAATCCAGTAAGTTATTGGGGAAAAGCGTCAGCTCTAGAGCAAATATTTTATGGAGAAAACAGTTGCTAACTGCTTGAAATGATTGACGAAATCTAGTAATCTCTTCGAGAGTTGGGCGAAACTGTTATCAATTCCAGAGCAACGGACGAAACCCATATCACCTGCAATTCTGGCGCTTCTGGACATGGCTCGTGAGACGTATGCTGAGAGAAGCGGTCAGTCACTCTGTCCTCATTCCTTGCCAGTTGTAAATCACTCTGTTATGTGGTGAAACACATTCAAATATGGTAAAAAGATTGCAAAAAGCTCAGTTTGGCTCACCGTCAACAAAGACTAGTGCATGTGCACAGACGAAGAAGAAGAGGGAGAACAGCCAGCCACTCTCCCTAGTCATTGGTTTTCATTTAATCGACTGATCACGTCGATTCTCAGACAAGCAGTTCGGAACATCGACTAAGTCCCCAACCACGGCAACTGCTGACATTCCCCTTCCTCCAGCTTCTAAAGTGTCGTTCACCATAGGTGAGTCAGCCTGAACAAAACAAGCCGTTCTTTAAATAATCGTGATTAATGTTTCCAGCCAAGCCGAGCAGATCGAATCTCGCATCTTCCACTACTCTCCCTGTTCACCCTCCTCCTCCTCCTGCTTTCTCTGCCGGTCTCTCGACTGGTGAGGATGCATGAACTATCTGCGATCAAATAAAGTAATTCCTAATTAATAAACAAATTCCAGGCGCGCGGAGCGAGTTGTCAGCCATTCCTGCATCGACTTCTCGTCTTCTTCCTTCGAGGGTGATCCCGGCATTGATGGATTTGGAGCTGAGGGGAAGCGAGGCATTTACTTCAGGTAAGTCGTAACGGGAGCGAACTTGACGTACTTTTGTTGCATAAATAGCATCAAAATATATTTTAATAATTTAATATTAACATCAGATTCTACCGTACGAGGCCGTTCGCCTTCTCGTCAATCGACTGCTCCCACTTCTTCCATGTCTTCAGGGAGAACTCTGTCGCGTCCTCCGAGGGAGGGTACGCGAAAAATGAATTGTTCATTTCACTGATTATGTTTCACGGACTTTCCAACGATAGCTAATCCGAAAACTATCTTGATGGCAATCGTTGTATGAGAATCCGAGTAAATGAATACATGATTTGCAGCGCAGAAGACTGTCACTCAGAGGAGTGGGCGTCTTGAAAACCCGACGTCTACTCGACTCGTGAAGCAAGATCCCGACCTCATCACTCTTGATGACAGTAAGTTACAGTCGGTGGGAGTTGATGACAGTTGGTGACAGTCGGCCCGAATTAGCAATGGCAGTAGACTACATTGAACTGATGAGAGATGAAAATAGAATGATCGATAACTGGCCCAAATGATTCATTCATTCAGGTGACGAGGATGAATCGGTCAATGCTCCCGCGCAGTCGAGTGGAGAGAAGGATAAGAAGAAAGACGAGCTTGTTAGGGAACTTCTTCCACCTCTTGCTAGTAACGTCTTCACTTCCATAACTGGTGAGTTACGCCATTTCTGCCTTCATTGATTCAAATCAGAGTAGTCGGATAAAATGTCATTCGAAGACTAGTTCTGATATGGTCAAGCATGCAAAAACGGTCTTCTTCAGGCAAGAAGATGTCCATGGACACTACTCTCTCCCAGTCACATCATTCTGCCTCATCGACTTCATTCTCCTCGCAACTCGTGCCGACTGCGAGCACCAATTCCACGAGTTAGTTGGCTTCATCAACTAAGATTTAGTCCAATGAGTTCATTACGAAATGCACCAAACACACTGAAAACTTTCCAGGTAATCGCAAGAAAGTCTCGTTCGATCAGGAAGTCCGAGTAATCACCATTGAACAAGAGAAGATTACCTCCTCCACCCCTGATAATGTGGCAGCAGAGCGTAGTGAGTCACTCTTTGGCCATAACGCAAACAAACAGAAAATCAAGAGTTCAATTCAGATCATGGAACATCGTCGACTCTTCCGACTACACCTCGAGCAGCAGTCCAATTGTCCTTCTCATTCTCCCAGATCACATCGATCTCATGTCCACCAACGAGTGAGCCACCCTCTTTTTGTGCTATGACCCTTTCATTATTCTAAAATATGAAGGATAATTCAATGAAAATGCTTTCCAGGCCAACTCGCAACTCCAAATCCTCCTGCCGAGGTTGTGGTGAAGGAAGAAAAGTCTGCTGAAGAGAAGGAGCCTTCCGACTCGCCCAATGTCCATGCAAAGCCGCCTGCCATCCTCATCGATATATCAGGTGAGTCACTGCGTTAGATTTCCCCAGAAGTATTATGGGAGTAAGAAGAAGAAAACTGCAGATCAACTAAATCTTGTGAAGCACAACTGCATCATTTCAAAATTGATCAATCAAAATTGAACAGACAATCATTACAGAAGATTCCGCGTTCGAGCGAGCAGAACGTGGCGAGCTGTCGTTGGAGGAGAGAGTCGACGAGTATAAGAGGACAGGAAAGCTACCAGCAGATTTCGGTTAGTTCTGTGCACCCTCTTAGTCAGAGAAGCTTACGTTACTTTACATTAGGGTTGCCATTCTGCCAGCGAAATTGTTATTCCCCTCATTCCCTTCCCTTCCCCTCTTTCCATCAATCCCGGAAACACTGGGTGCTAGATGGCGCGAAATATTCTCCCAATCCCTTTCCTGAGTCACGCACGTCTCTCTCACTTCCCTTCGTACCCTCTGGCAACTGTTTCCCATCTCCCCACCTTTTCATGTCTCTATGATGGTTTAGATGGGTCGGTAAGCTAATCCGCGATTTTTTTGAAATATCTAATCGTTATCTTGCAGTACTCCCGGCGGGAAAGACGGTGGCTGAACACAGGAAACTGGTGGGAATAGCAATGCACAAGCATCGTGAGTTGTACACCTAAGTAGTACAGGAAATGCACATGAACAGATTATTATAGATTGTCGAATATCAATAAAGCCATTTCTCAGGTCAGCAGAGCAAGTCAGCCGAAGTGGCAAGTGCTTCCCGAGTTCAAACGACGACTCCGGTCACTCCAGCCACTCCCGTCACTTCGAAATCGATTCCCACCGAGAGACCAATCGGTTTGCAACTGACTATACTTAATAATGTGTCAATTATCATAACGAATTGTTATTGGACGATCTAAGGAACCGCAACTGGACAACTTTCCGCCCGCAGAACAATCGCAAGAAGTGCAGGAGACGCTTCCGCTAAGGTTTGTTGAACCACTCATACTCATTCAGAGAGTCGCGAATTTAATTCTGACGCTAGTGTAAAGTGCTCTCATTCCAGATTCCCCATCTGACGATAACCGTTGAGAACGTTTCCAACGCGGCTCCAATCACCCCTTCCAAGGACATCGTTCCACCCAAGTCGGCTATTGGTGAGATTTTGTTAGAAACATTCATTCTTGGTCAAGGCTTGATCATAAAATTGGACGAGTACAGAACCGGTCCAGCATGGGACGTCTTCTGTCGTTTCTGATTCGACTGAGACTGCAGTTCTCCCCAATTCTCAGGCCGAAACGACTGAGAAGGGTCAGTTGCTCATTCACAATTGTTAATTACCGCAAGGCAGAAAGGTGTACGTACTGCACTAGATGCTATCAATGATGTTGACGTTCCGATGTGTTTCACGGATTAAAATAACTAAAAATGTTTCACATTTTTAGTTATTTTAATTCAAATGTTCATTAAAATACCAATGTTTATTGAGTAGAATCGACTGTTCGTCCGGCGTCAACTACATCGACCCATGAGAATCGCGAAAAGCATCATCGAGATCATCGTCACCACCACCATGGAAAGAAGTCCAGTCGTCGAGAGAAGCATCGTTCCGGTTAGTATTTTCACAGAATTTTCGCTCATTTCACGAAAATACCGACCCAATTGACTAAGAGAACATTATTGCAGATAAGACCGATCGAACAAAGTCCAAGAAGCATTCATCGAAGAGCCGAGACCGCACTGAGGAGTCTTCGAGAAGTAGGAAGAAGGACAAGCATGGTTAGTATCTGCACTGATTTCGTGATCATGAAGGAATGGTTATGCACGCATGACACAGTGCTTGATCTGTACCAATCATCTTCAGCAAGGGTATCATTGCAGGAAAGTCATCATCCAAGAGCCATCGCCATTCCGAGAGCACTTCTCGTCGTGACAGACACCGAGACAGTTAGTATTTCAAATTTTTCACTTACAATTCTCGACAATAATTAGCCTGCGATGGCAAAATTATGACAAGAATCATTTCAGAGAGACGCGATCATGCAGCCGCAACATCTTCCAAGAGGATTGGTCATTCCAAGAGCAGTGTCCATTCCAAGAGCAGTGGCCATTCCAAGAGCAGTCGTCATTCCAAACGCCGTTCTAGCCGAGACAGGGACCGTGCCGGTTAGTTCACTAAACAAATGATCACTATGAATGAAAAAGGTAAGGCACTGCCACGTCAAGCGATTTTACAGTCGTACGACAACGCTAGGTGGGGCCCGCTGGTAAGGCCAGCTGTTAGCCGGACTACAATCCCCTTCTGTCCAATGATTTCCAGGGGAATGAATAACTATGAATGAAGGGAGATGACCTAAAATCTGGGGGTAGACAGATCCATCGTTTTCCCTACATTTAGACGCAATTCCATGACTGAAATCTTTTGAATACGAGATCGCATAAGGCACCGAGACAGGGACCGTGCCGGTTAGTTCACTGAATGGTGTTTAAAGAGAGTACGAACAACAAAACGTGGCGGACAGGGAACAATCCTTCGCTTCCCATACAATTGCAAGTGATTTCGACCAATGCACGTGACCATTGTCAAGCGAAATCCGAACCTCCCTGACAAATACGTGATCGAATCAAGAATTATTGTAGACTCGACTCAACGTCAAACTGCCGTTCCCGAGTTCAGTCCAATCGTATGGCCGAATCCCCTGTTCATGATTCGTGAGTTTGATTCATTTATTTGTAACGTTATTTGACAAGTAACTCGTACAGAGTGAGGGTCGAATCTTTTGTTATCAATCAGAACACTTCTTGATACTATTTCTGATAATGAAAAGTGAAAACTCTAAGTGATAAGATTTAGGATGAAATTTGAGGATGCCCTGTGACATCTCCTGAATGGCGTATTGAACACATCCCCAATACTAGTGATAGTGCGACTAATTCCAGGAATCATCAACGGAAAGATGTTCTTCAAACTCGGGCACACTTTATGCTTGCTCTACATCCGCATCTCCAATGCAGAATTCAACGCACTATCCGACCAGGAGAAGAGGGCACTTATCGGTACGCTTATTAGCCTTATCAGTTCAAGAGCTTTCGATTGATTTATCGCCTACTATCACTCATCAATGTCATTTCAGGAATCGCAATCAGCGACGGGGAATATCACGGTTCTTCTAAATGTGAGTCCTTGTTTACTATTCTCTCGAAATGGGGAATACTGAGTGAATCTCGACATCGTAGTTGTTATACTACTATAGTCCGAAACATCTCACAAAGATGATAAAATGTCATTCGTCGCCTTCTCTTCCCCTCTCGTCTAATTAATCGCTCTACTAAGAAGATCTCAGTCTCTCGAAATGTTGATCATCGAAAGTACAGCTAGAATACAGTGCTCTTGTTCAGATCCGGACGACGAGATGAGAGCGCGATGGGAAGAGAACCGCACAAGCTTCTTTATTGAGCAACAAGAACTTGGTGAGTTACAGCTATAGTCTCTACTTCCTGATATCTTGGGTTGTTGGGAACGTGAACACTGAAATGAACGCCGCGTTTCCAGCCACTGCGAGTGTCACTAACGATGGTGAAGTGGACGAGACGGGAGAGACGGAGCCGAAAGAAGAGCCCGCAGAGGAAGAACTCGTGAGTGAATGGATACTTCTCTCCATTCGTCATCCTTTTCCACTTCCGTTGTTCAAAAGACTAATCTTTTCAGAATAATGTTCCCAACTCTGCTGATGCCCCAGTTGACGATCGAAGAGAGACGAGCGAGACGGAAGAGAGGGAGATGAAGGAGGAACCCCTCGAGGAACCAGCCAAATCCCATCGTGACCGTTCCCGTAATGAGCATCTCCGATCGTAACGTAGAAATCATTAAAATGATTGATGTGCGATTATGTGCCCTACTCTTGATATGCTCAATATTTCCCCGTTAGATTGAGCATTCTTCACCCAAATTCCGTCCAAACCGATTTCAAAATGATGTATCTCGTTCGTATCGTAATTCGTATGCTCGTATTAGGTATTAGGACCAGGTGTGATTGTGTGTTTTGTTATCGATTTGCTCAATTTCCCCCGTTTTTTTCCTTCAAACAATTTACCATTTTCTTTCACCCGATTCTGATGCGATTCTGATCTTTTCTCATTTCCCCTTCTTTTCGATAACTCATGTTTTAGATCCAATTACATCTTTATCTCTCTTATTCTCTGTTTGTACTGTTAATCAGGTCCTTCTATGGCGTATTCAAATCTCTTGTATTGTTCAACGCCAGGTATTCCATAACTTTACGACTGACACTAATGTACATACGCGTTCTCTTTTATCACTTTTCTTTCATTGTAGACAGATGAATCCATATCATAATTTTGACGCTCTTCGCTATCACACTCATTATCTCATTATTCCTGACAGGCGAGAGGTCATGATGCTACCAGTTTTGTTGTAGGGATGTGCATTCCCTAATCTACTTCCTCCAATTCTTTCTGTTCTTTAGCCTTTCTCCGTCCCTTCTAGACTTTCATCCTATTACGAATGCACCCAATGCACGCTAATAGAATAGAGAATGGCTCTCCTCTCTTCGTGAAAGGGCAGACTTCTAGAGTGTTTCATCATTCATGTCGAGGGGATTACTCTTTATCTTTCCTCTTACTCCCTTGAGTCTCATATAGCTTCAAAGAACCCCGATCCTCAGTCGGTCTCATGCGTTAGACGTTGAGAGTCTAAGCCTTACTAAGACATGAACTCGCCGCGAATCCTCACGTCTGAAATGTTGCTGTGGAGTATGAGATGATGACACCCGGAAATACTCTCTCCATTTCACGTTCTATCTTGCTCGTCATAAAGCGGAAGAGTATGAGTGTTAAAATGCGTCAATGTGATCGTGTTTCAATAAATTCTTACCCCTTTTGACTGCTCAATTGAGTAACAATCGGCCTTCGCTAGTCCCCACGCCCCTACAATGTCTTAGAGCGGCTGTTCACTCTCGCCTCTCTCCGAGTTTCGTAGTCCTCGGAAGAACTGCTCGAAATAGATCGAGAAAAGAGCGGCTGTCCGAAGGGAGAGGGAGAGGAAGAGAGAGGGCGGAGAAGAGTGATGAAGGAAAGAACGGAAGGGAAAGAAGATGAGGGATGCTTCTCGAACTGAACTTGCTTCCACATTCTAGTTTCGACTTCCTTGCTCACTGATTTACATTTACGCACTTACCCCGATTATTGTCGCATCATTTTCTTTCTATTTCAATAGAGAATCGCGCTTCTCTTCCTTATTCTTGTGGAACGGGAGCTTGGCCTATCCTCTGCCACTTTATCGCGGAAAATCTCCGGTCCATCCAACTCCGCTCTTGATGTGGACCTCTTGGCATTCTCGTGAGATGTCCATAACCTCCTCTCTTCCCTTTTCATCTATTTTCCTTTCCCCCTTCCGAGTGCAAATATGCATCTTCTCCTTCTCTGAAAGGACTCTGATAGGATTGCTCATTTCCCCTTCTATCGATATTCCCCGGTCTCTTCCAGTTTGGACCTCTGAGAGGAGAACCTCGACCCTTACCACGACTGATTCCCCCTTCTTTTTCTTTCACTCTTTTCTAAGTTCAACGAAAAGATGCTCGTATTAGATCGAGAAAGGGCTTCTTTGTCGATGCGTTCTCTGGAGATGTCCATTACCTCCTCTCCTTCCATTTCCTTCTTCATTTCCCATTCTTCGTGCGTCCTCCGCTCTTTCTCGACATTCATCTATTTCCGACTGCATCTTTCATGAATGTGTCTCCTCTCCCTCATTGAAAGGACGTCTGTGACGTCTTCTTCCCTCTGAGAGGACAGCCTTTTCTCCCTCCTATCGATATGGTCGACACGTTCTCTGGAGATGTCCATTACCTCCTCTCCTTCCATTTCCTTCTTCATTTCCCATTCTTCGTGCGTCCTCCGCCCTTTCTCGACATTCATCTATTTCCGACTGCATCTTTCATGAATGTGTCTCCTCTCCCTCATTGAAAGGACGTCTGTGACGTCTTCTTCCCTCTGAGAGGACAGCCCTTTCTCCCTCATATCGATATTCCCAGTCTATTCTCGCCACTATTTCGGAGAAAAGAACCCGACCCTCACTATTGATGTCTCCATTCCTCCTCACTCGCATTATTCCCTTGCTCGTCAGACAATTGTCTGCGCAATATTTGTCAGGCATATCTAGCATTGAAACCCCATCGCAAATAACTTCGCGCGGCTGTTCTCTCTCTCGTTTCTCCGAGTTTCTTACAAGAACGGAAAAGCTGCTTGAAGCTTCCTCTTCCCTTTCTCGACATTCATCTCGAATGCGAATGTGTCTTCTCCCTCACTGAAATGACGTCTACGGCGTCAACTTCACTTTGCGTGGATACCTATCCATTCTTCTATCGATATTCCCCAGTCTCTTCTCGCTAGAGGAAGATATCCCCGACCATCCCAAAACTTGCTCCCTCTTCCTCTCCTTCAGTCTCTCTCGTTCTCACTAGCTAGCTTGTCAGACTGAGTGAGAAATTATGTAAATTCAGAGGGTTTCCTATTCGTTTCGTGTCGGATTTGAAAGGATGTGCGCACCATTTACCTGCATAATTTGGCAGTTTAGTCCGTATAGCGTTGGCGAAAACCTCGAGACTGATGAAATGGCTTTTCCACTGTGATTTCCACAAAGAGGTTCTCCACGTTGACTCTCCGAGTTTCTCAGTCTAAGGAAAATCACGCAATAGAACTAGAAAAAAACAGTTGTACAGAAGAAGAAAAATAGAGAGATGAAGTATGAGGGTGGAGGGTTGAATGTAAGGAATATGAAATGGGGATGTTTCTTAGTCCTTTTTTTATCTTCAGCCCTTCTCTCTCCACTCATTCCTATTCGCATGCCTCACTAACTGCCCTAGGAAGCCCCTATATCTGACAACTTCAAACTTTCTATGTACTCTCAAATTGCCGCAAGATGCCCTCATTCCTTATTCATTCCCTTTCAGTTCCGGATGAAAGTTCCGCTCATCTTCCTCCTCCTTCTCAATTTCGCGATCGCCTTTCCCACTTCTCCCTCACCCGGAGACGTCTCCCTTCCGCCCGATTCTCCTACTGAGATCAGTCCCACCTCCTCTTCCAATCCAGAATCCCCCGACCCGGAAAACCCCATCCCTTCCTCAATCTCCTCTTCTCCTCAGACTGATAACGTAGTCGAGATTGGACTTCCCTCTTCCCCTCCTTCTCCTGTTTCGAGTGACTCTACTCTCATCTCTTCATCCCCCCAACCATCCCTCAATTTCACGAGTGGAGCCCCTGATAGAAAGGTCAATTCTCATACCGACCTCGACTCTGGCCGCAAATTCATCGCTTCCTTTGGCGGGAATGACACGTCAGACCTCACTACGACCTCTCCCTCTATCGAAGCTTCTCCCAATGTGAATGAGATTGATTCATCTGACTTCGAAGGATCTGGTATCGAGAATTCATCGGTCGAAGCAGACTCCTGGACCCTCAGCCCGAACGAACCCTCCAATGATACCTTCCCTTCATCCGCCTCATTCCCGACCAATGATCTCCTCTCGTCAAATGAGACCACTTCTGAGACCTCTCCCCTCTTCGATGTGGCATCATCTGAGCGTTTCATCACTGGTCCCTCCACTTTCCTTGAGTACTTCAGGAAGAGCATCGTCGAGAACCCTGTGAGCACTACGTTTCCAATTCATCAAAGGGCTATATTGTCTGGATGTTTTCATTTTGAAATCATGAAAGTTTTCGAATCTTTTCAATAATCCAACGTTTTATTGCAGGACCAAACACGCTCTTCAGTCTCATCAATCGTGCTATCCAACCTCAACGAGACCGTAAGTCATTTGGATAGCTTTTAGCAGCTGTTGAACATCAGATGGCTGAAAACTAATCTAACAAGGGAACCGCAAAAGTTGTCCGCGTTACTGTCAAAATCCGCGATGACAGGTCGATAACCACCCCTCAGGGGATCCTAGAACCGTTTTCAAAACCTGCTATTTTTGATTCCTTAGTAACGGAAATCGATAATTAAAATTCAATGGGAGATCTGAAAGCTCGGCGCTCTAAATTGTCTCAGATTCTAAAGGGCTAGAGTGCATCTCCCCTCGTAGTGTAGTGGATAACGCCCCTGGATCATTTTGAGGGTAGTAGGTTCGAGTCCACCTAGCTGCAAAATGTTTTGCTGCATTTTCGGAGATATTTTTGCTGAATTCACTATCATGCTTCCCACAAATCACTCTTGCCCTGGCAGAATCGATTGAGCGATCCTCATCGAACAAAAATAGTGTGTAACGTGTTTGCAACAATTTTGGTAAGAATGTCTTAACATTCTCGTTATAGTGTTAACAGCCACATAACATTTTGGAAAAACACGACAAAAAAGCAGCAAAACAGTTTGCAGCTAGGGGGACTCGAACCCACCACCCTCAAAATGGTAGCCAGGGGCACGATCCACTACACTTCGAGGGGTGATGCTCTCTAGTCCTTTAGAATCTGAGACTATTTAGAACGCCGAGCTTATAGATTTCCCATTGAATATTAATTATCGAATTTCGTTACTAAGGAATCAAAAATAGCAGGTTTTGAAAACGGTTCTGGATCCCGTGAGGGGTGGTTATTGACCTGTCATTACAAATTTTGACGGGAACGCGGACAACTTTTGCGGTTCCTTTGTAAACCTATTCAACAAATCCAATTGCAGGCGTTGATCGAGAAGCTGAGAGAGGGAGCGAGCAAACTTGCCGAGGCTGCGAGAGCAATTCCTGTTCTAGTCGACAAAGAGATCAATGCTCAAACGCATTATGCAGTTAGCCTTTTGGTTGGTGAACATTCTAAACTACGTTTTTTTGGGATTTTTTAAAACTATCGCGATCTTAACCTAATCGTATCATTGCAGTATTTCTGCCCTGATGCTCTCTCCTCATACTCTATCTCCTTCTTGGTAACCCTCACGCATCTCGGTCATGTCGACTCTGTTAGTTGATTCGCATTATTACGTGATTCATGGTTATCGAGGATCAAAGGAAAAAAAGGATATGCAAAAATAACAACCGATCCTAGAAACTTTTTTGAATTCAAACAACCCCGTTTCTTCTTTTTAAATTGACATTTTCAGGTAGCAAACACTTGTCTCGCTAGTCTTCGTATCTCTAACGTCTCCCTCTCGCGACGAGAAGTTAGGAAGCCCGACGTGTATTTTTCAATGGATGAAGTGGTATGGATTTCATTCGATAATTAGTATAAAATAGAAAAATATTTATTTTCCATCTTATTTATTTATTATTTCATCACCACATCACCATTGGTCGGACAAACGATAATTATAATTATGTCTTGCAGAATAGCGAAATCTCCAGCGCGGAATCAGTGTTTACCATCGGGCGTTATGACGTTCTTATGGAGAATAAAGGAATCGTTCCCAGTGAAAACTTCTCCCACGCGGTACGGTACTTGTTACTTGCCATATTTTAAGATCGTATAGTTTTCAAATCACGACTTAACACGGGTTTTCTGTAAGAATGTTGGAAGGTCTGCCGCCAGAAAAAATATTTAGTGTCTCCGATTCCGTTCAAAGTTGGTCATTGAGGGACTCTTTAAGATGTATCCACTTGATTTGGACAAATTTGCATATTATCGACTTTTATGATTAAAAATTTCAAGTGGCCATAAGTCACTTCATTTTCATCGTACAGCGAGTTTAAACATACTCAACAGATAACGCAATCAGAAACGCTGGCTTCTGGTGCAAAACACGAACAATTGAATTTAAGCGCACAAAAGCTGGCCTAACTCGAGAAAATGCTGAAAACCCTTCGATATTATTGTTTTAATAGATTCCCGATTATTTCTGTCCTTTTTTTCCTACAATCTTACTGAAAACCAAAAAAAAACCCTAAATACAAAACAGGAGTAATTTAGACGATTTTGCAGACGTACCAAGCAGATGTTTCCAAGGATAAGCAGAACTACTTTGGCCTCAGGAATCTGTGGAACCGCGTATTTATGCTGTCTCCCATTCGTCGTATTCACAACCGCTGCTCTGTTGTGAGAACGTACGAAAGAACGGTATAAATTCCCACATTGTGATTGGGTGGTGGAAATAACTAATGCAGCGTTTGCGTTCTTACAAAGAGCAGAAAAAAAAGTTGACCGTGAAAATATGCTGACTAAAACATTGTCAGGGCTTTGCTGGGCACTGCGATGAGGGAGAAGCGGATACGCTCCGTTCATTCTGGAAGGGCAAAGTGAAGTACGAAGATCAAGGGTCAGTTCACATGCCTTTTACACCGCAAGTGCAATGATCGTGTACAGGATTTCCTCGTTAGGAAACCCTGTTAGGTGTGTTGTGTTGTACGAGAACGAATTAATTAATAATAAATATTCATTAATTAACACAAACACAAGTGGTAATGGTGATGACTAAGCAAAAGGGGGTGAAAGGGAGTGGAATGAATTGAAATGGGACGCAACCAACCTTTCCGACGACTACGAGATGAGCGTCGTGTGGTGGAAGGTGGTTACTGACGACTCCGAACGTCTCCCTCGTGAAGGGTGAAGGTTGGAGTGGTATTATTGGGGTGAACTGAGTGGACGACTCCAGTGAGACTTCCTGAACGAGTGAAGTGTGCTTTGATCGTGACACGACACAGAAATGGGTGATGATAATGAGGGACTGAACGGCTAGAAGAGCCAGGGGAACTGATTACTATGCGCCGTGAGGTAACGAACGCGAGTATGACTGAGTGGCTAGAAAAGCCAGGGAAAATGACGACGTTGCGCCGTGAAGGAACGATCGCAAGTGAGGAAAGCGGGAACAAAGCGACAAACACACGGGAACGCGTTGCTCGCTAGACAACCGCAGCGCGGGCGGGTCTCGACGCGATGCGGGAATTCAAATATAGTTACGGGAGATACTGTAGGTATTTTCCCGTAAATAAAGTACGACGAGTAATGATTGAATGGGTGTGAGAAGGTTCGGGTAATATCAGAATACATAAGTTCCGGGAATGTTCTGACATGGATTCCGGGTTGGCAATGATAATAATTACGAGAAAGTGAAGTTGAATAAGGTACGGGAAAGTACAGTGAAAGTACAATTGGTATTTTCCCGTAATTAAAGTTACGGGAAAGTTCTGATGATTGAAATGATTGTATTTGGGTATCGAATCGATAGAATTCGGTACAGATCGTCTGAGAAAGAATCCGTCATGTTCAATGGTAGTGTTTCATCAGCTCTTCCGTTCTTTCGAAGTGGTGGTAATACGGAAATTCCTGTAGAGACTAGGGGTGTGCAACAATCAGAAAAAGACGAATTTTCAGTAATAATGCCTCGTTTTTTCTAGAAATGATACGGCCATCGTGGATGTCAACTCGATCATCCAAGAATTACTGCCACAAAATGAACAAGTGTGCAAAACCCGTGAGTCTATCATTTGAACTAGGAAACATCTCTTTCATTAATCAATGAATTCTGGTCTGAATCAATATCAATATGATATGAATTCCTTTCATTATTCGTATAATTCAACCAATTTCAGCTGAAGCGGGTCCCTCTACTCACTTCGTGCAAACATCCCACTATTCCATGCGTAGGGTTAGTCCAACCAGTCTAGTTGAAGGGAGCTCAATCCAAACACTGTTCAATATTTGGATACTGAATTTTCTAATAAACTTATAGCCAACGGATTACAACATGTTTTTCATGTAATTGTCTAACTGTGTTCATTCCAGGATGTCCCATCAGTCTACGAAGTCTTGCAGGCCAACATCCTCGTCTTCCGAACAAGAGCGTCAGTTTTTCGATTAGTTCACTGATATGTTTCTTGGTGAACTGCAGTTATTTCGAAAATACATTAATTTTTAAAACACCTATTGTGCATGACCATTCATTACTATTCCAGCCTCCAAGCCTCTCCTTACTCTCCTTCTACTGCCCTTAGATACAGAGTAGATCGAGCTTATATCCAAATCAAGAGACTCAAGTCTGCTGTGTTTGAAGAGCATCTGAGTGTGAGCAATTTCGTTGTCTTATGATCATTTCGAACTGGTTAAGGTAGGTAATACGAGGAATATTTGCATTTCCATAAAATGAAGTGGAACAGGTTCAATTCTGAAGCTCGGTTTTAGTATTTCTTCAGAGACCCACAAATATTTCTGAAATTTGTTTGGTAGGGCATCCAGGAATAAACAAAATAAGACAATTACATGAAACCTGTTGTTTACGGTTATATCTTTATTGAAATTTCACTTTTTTGTTTCGTTATGAGAAGGATTATCAAACTTACAGGAGGAGGATCTGAAGATGGCGAGAAAGAATACTCTGCAAGATTGCGATATATATGACAACTCTGAGTGGCACGAATTTAACAGCAGAAACTTGCTCTACTGGATCATTACTTGGTGGTTTAACAATGACAAATGTGAGCAGTGGAGATAGACTGACTCGTTCTTTCTCTATTCATACTCCCTTGATCTGCTTCTCGCGCCCTACCTCGCGCTCTTTATTCTGTCTAGTCCACACAATGAATGGTCCTCTCGATATCTCTCGATTCGTTCACAGTAATCAATTCAATTCTTGACTGTTCTTATCTCGAAGGTGTTGAGTGAGGTGCAGATGAATTCAAATGATCTAGCCCTTCTCGTCGAATTATTCACTATTGCTTTAAAAAAAAATTATAATCTAGTTCCTAATCCTCTTCGTAAACCTTATGCCTTCCTGTTGCTCGTTCCTCTAGAAGCTCTCTTGTCTGTGCTGACTATTTCTGTATCAGCCACTTCATTGTTCTACTCGCAAACTTGTCCCCCTTCCGATTGCCTAATATTCCAGTCAAAAATGCCATCTCTTGGATAATTGTAGCCTTGCCTATGCACTGATTTTCCATTCGCGTTGACTGCTCTGCAGATAATAAACATGCTTTTTCCCCTATTGTCGAACAGCAAGAAAACAAAAATGATTAAAACGGACTGATCAATGGATAACATCAATGGTTGGTCCGAGTAATATTCAAACTGCCTCCCTCTTCCCCATTTCTTTCCGACAAAACTTCGTTTACAATAGACAGTCATTTAGGCTGAGAGGGAGAATATGAAAGGTAGGGCTGATATGACGAGTGACAAGGGTTCCTCTGGCATGAAATAATAGTGAAATTGGAAACGGGAAATAGAAGAACGACCGGCCGAGACACTCGATTCCTCCACAACTCGCCGAACTCTTATCATTTCGTCTCTCGGACTCTTCGCTCCGCCACTCAGGATCGTCCCATCGCTATCAGCGTTATGTAAGGGACACTAAATATCTAGGATCCTTGGCATTTCGATCTGTGAATATCTCATAGTTGCAAGGTGAGAATGGATGAAGGGCAGGTCAGATACGAAACAGAACCCAACAAGCGCGCGGTCATTCGTCTTTCTGCTTCTACAGAAGGAGATTCATCCTTGACTCGACGAATCTAAATTGAGAAGCTATTAATTGAGATGTACGCTTCTTGTTGGAAGCGTGACAAAGAGGAGGGGAGAAGGACTGTACTTCCTTGAATGAAATCCGTTAGCGAGACAGAGATGCTCTTTGGGTGACATGTTTCAATGAGTGATGCAAAATAAAACAGATCGTTTCCAGAAACAGGCGAGTGCTCGCACGTTGTCCGCATTCAAAGCAGATTTCGCAGACAAGAATCATCACCAAGAAGAGATATCCGAACCAGCCCCCCCCTCCACCTTCCCTTTTCTGTTCTCTCTCAGTGATGTGAATTCAACTCAAAGAAAAGCAATACATTTATTCAACAACAAGATGGAGACAACCGAACGAGTCCATCTTCAGGCGCGGTTGAGACGATGGGTCATGAAGCGACAGTACGCAGTTGCCCTTCGATTGCGTCGCTCGTCCTGGAATGGAGTTGATTAGGGAATAAAAACAGATAGAGAAAGAGAGAAGTATTAAATGTGAAAAATATCACACCTGCGTCGGTCGCGTACGGACGAGCACCTCCAGAGCAGCGTTGATGAGTCGAAGGCGAGCATCCGGTCGTTGGTGGTACTCCCCAAGGGCCTCGTTGAGAGCGAGACGGGCCATCATCAATCGACCAAACACGGACATTGCGTAACTGATAAAAGTTAGATAAGTATGTTAAGCGGGGAGGAAAGAGAGCGAACGGCGAAAACGGTCAACGGACAAAGGAACAAGAGATCAAAGAGACATCAATAATTCATTTGTTGAGCGCAGGGCATGTTGCCAATGAAACAGAACCGCGCATTAGAGCTTGGTCAAATACGGAATGGGCACTTTCACTTTACGCTCTAAGAAATCGCTCTCGCGTGACTATCACTAGACCCTTCTCGCTTCTATATGAGAAATGAGTGAAAACAGACAACGATAAGCAAGACACGACGCATGAAAAGGAGATGAAAAGCAGTCAAGAGCGCCACTTTCACGACGGGAGTCTACCATAATCTATGCTACTCCCATAACGCTGTGAAGGGGAATGGCTCAATGCGGAACTGGGAACCAGATCCGCAAAACAAAGACAGAGTGGCAGAAAGAAAGAGGACGAGCGAAAGGCAGTCATAGGAAATGGTTTGAGCGAGCGGAAAAGAGCGGAATTGCAAGTCCTAACAAGAAGAGTACTCAGATGTCGACACAGATTCATTGAAAACAAGTTATGCACGTGAAAAAGAGCAATGGAAGGGGAAGGTGGCAAATATGAGCGAGCGCGCTCCTCAAATGATACGGTTTCAAATCGCGCCAGAAGGCCTAATGGGCAAAGAATAGTGCAAACTATCAATGCGTGCAAGATATAGAAAAGGACACATGTTAGAAGCGAAAACTGGGAAGAAATTAGCGAAAATAGCGAAAATTAAAGGGAGGAAGAGCGGGGAAGAGGCACCAGGCCAGCAGGAGGGAGGAAGAGAGAGTGAGGAGGGAATGACCTCTCCTCTCCTTCTCCTCCGCGCGCTCTCTCGTGAAGAGGGGCGAGGGAGAGATCAAAGCATCAACAACTTGTGCGTAAACAAGTGGAGATCACGTGCTCTAGAGATCAGAGATCCATACATGACGAGACTGCACTTCCCAATGGTGACGTGAAATTGACTGGAAGGGAAGGTGCTTCTGTCGTTGATGGGGTCTCCTTCTTCCTTGTTTCCCTCCCTCTCATTCCTTCTCATACGACGCACTTTCCACGGCTGTCCGGCGCACAAATAAGTGAGAACAGAAACAATTTAGTCATTTCTCAATTATATCTCTGGCCTAAACGAGACCTGTGGGGAGCAGTTTGAGGGAATCGACCGAACAATTAGGGTTTTTGAAACGCCAAATGCGAGCGGTCTCGCGTTCAAACTGGCTTCAATCAGAGCGGAGTAGGTGAGGGAAGGACATTCACACGTATTACGACAAACCAGATTGGTCCTGCATGCCTACGGCATGCGCGGTGTCCCTGAGAATGTTGGAGCTCCCCTCTTCCCCTTCTTCTCCCTTTTCCTCTCCCCCTCAACTCTCCTCTTCCCCTCCTTCCTCTCCACCCCCTCTCCTCCCATCCCCCTCTCTCTTTCCCTCTCCCCTCTCCTTCCCTCCCCTAACCCATGTCCTCTCCTCTCCTCTCTCCTTCCCTCCC
>LS491161.1:16110-34221 GCA_900490845.1 Pristionchus japonicus | reverse complement strand
TTCCCCTTTCCCCCTCTCCTCCCCCTCTCCTCTTTCCTCCCTTCTCTGGTTTCTCCCAACCACTGGTTAACCAGTACCTCAACCACTGGTTGGCGGGTATGCCAACCAGTGGTTGAGGTACTGGTTGACCAGTGGTTGCGGTACTGGTCAACCAGTGGTCAGGGTACTGGTCAAACACTGGTCAGAGTACTGGTCAACCAGTGGTTGGGGGATACGGTATTGTGGAAAATCATTTATCGATAGTAGCATGAGTTGCCCCATACAGTGTGGAAAGTCATTTATCGATAGCAGCATGAGTTGCCCCATACAGTAACCGAGCCACACACGGGTGGGTCCGGTCACATCCAAAAGACGGTCTCGCTGGGACCGTAACCAGATACGCGCAGTGGCGCTCGAGGGTACCCGAGGGTACTCGTTTTAGGGCTACGAGAGGGGGGGGGCCCTTATAGGCAAGCAGTGTTCTAGACGCGACGGGTTTGAGACCCTCTTGACCACTGGTTGACCAGTATCCTGACCAGTGGTTGAGATACTGGTTGACCAGTGGTTGGTATTCTGGTCAACCAGTGGTCAGAACACTACTGGTTAACCAGTGGTTGGGGTACTGGTCAACCAGTGGTTAGCTCAAACTCCGCCCACTTTTACTGGTCAACCAGTGGTTGGACGAAACCAGAGTTCCTCTCTATCGCGAGACACCTATTTCGCAGTCCTGAG
The DNA here is from genome assembly GCA_900490845.1 of Pristionchus japonicus. Classification (NCBI taxonomy): domain Eukaryota; kingdom Metazoa; phylum Nematoda; class Chromadorea; order Rhabditida; family Neodiplogasteridae; genus Pristionchus; species Pristionchus japonicus. The sequence goes on along the minus strand of LS491161.1, from coordinate 33,510 downwards.
TTTCGCAACATTTCGCAATCCTGAGCCTAGGAGTATACATCGATGACCAAATGTGAAATTCAAAGCGAACGCGAAAATTGCGCCGAAATTCGATTGATAACCATAGCTCATCACAACACGTATTCTTCCGGTTCCCATGTACTCTAGGCTACATCACCAAACGCATCACGACCAGCCGATAAAGTAGATGGGAGGGAGGCGGTACGATTGCAATGGGATGGGAAGAGAACTTTTGCATTGTAGGGAAGGAAGAAGATAGGAACGGATGGGTACGAGTACTGTAGATAACGCGGGTTTTCATGAAAGTGTTCGAAAACGAGCTCATTTTGCTAGAGACCCCAACATCTCATTAAACAAAGCGATATAGATTTCAAAGAAAAGCACTTGAGAATGGAGAGGAAGAGATAGAGAGGAATTTTTTTAAGAGGTCGGGATTTCCTGAAAGCGGAAGGATTTGTTCATTTAATTGTCTGTTGTCGATCATTATTTTGTTTGCAGTGAGACTTCGTTTTGGATTGAGAATTTATTTAGAAGAAAGATCAAAAGCACGAGCAGTATCTCATTTTTGGGTCTATACTCACACTTCATCACTCACCTCTCTGACTGGCTAGTGAGCATGAAGAATGAAGAAAGTCAAATGTCGACTTGTATCCATCACTCCTTTTCCTTCCTGAATCCATACATATCAACTGAGGAGCAAGACCAATGAATACTAAGCAACCTCCTCTCTCAAATGACATTGATTGACAGGAGAAGATGTTATCGGAAGACGCAATAGCTTATTTGGTATCATGATTCACAATTCATTTCTCGAAATACTAAGATGTAGAGTGAGAAACGAATGAGATTTTATCGACCTTAGAAAGCCGTATCTTTGACTCCTAATTATTAAAACATTTTCGCATGTTCATTTTCATTTCCACATTCATACAAATATTCATGATCAGCGTGAGCTTCTTGTAAATACTCTTTTCATCGAGGGAATTATGATTGGCGCATACTTTATTTACAATCGGTACTTTATTGCATTCATATCCTTTTTCGAACCTGCTGCATCATTTCAATTGGCTCAATATCCTTTTCGTTCAGTTGGATTCTTTTGAAGATTACATCGATGTGACGACACACTGGACACTTGTGATTGATGGTGGTGCGGAGTCATATCTGCAAGTTCCAATTTGTAGGCCATCTCAGAGTGATCCACGCAATTTCTCTCAGATATTTCGAAGAGGTTTGCAATACTTATTAAGTTAGAAAATGGCGGCTTCTATTTATTTCTTCAACCAATTCGTCCCAACACTCACCGGCAAGAATTGCTCGTGTGGACGTGTATACATCTGACACATTGGGCAACCCTCGATCTGCAATAGCTCAATCACATACCGTACGCACTATGTTACTTATGCCCCTTGTCCCGTCTGCCGTTCTAGACTATCTTCTGCTCTTTATTGACATTGGTTCATCAACTAACTCCCAGTTTTGCGGTTTTGCCGGTCCAAGGTTTGCGAAAATAACACCACAGTTCCGGAGATAGTTGGAGAGAAAGTACACCTTAGTTTTTAACTACAATGACTCACTTCAGACTGATCGGCGTCTTCTGAAGTATTCGACGCCGAGTTTCAAATGCATCATTTGAGATTGGGTGGGAGAGTGTAAGTAGCGGGTCACAGTGAACATGAGAAGGATGAGAATAATGGCATGCTAGGAGGAGGCAAAAAAAGAAGTGTAGAGATGAGGTGCATCTGCAATTGTGAAAGAGTGAATGATCAACCGAGGAAAGAGATTGGACGAATGATAACGAGCACATGGACAAAAGATAGGTGATTGATCTTTCTCACTCTACCGAAGCAAAGAAGCTCAACCAAATAGATGCTGGAGCAAAGCTTACGAGCAAATGTGGGAGTGAGGTGAAGGAACTGAAAGATACAACGGGAATGCGCGAAAAAGTAGAGTAAGGGAACTGATCGTGTTCAGAATGGGAGAGGTGAGTAAACGAAACAAAGTTCTGTCCATCTCTCCTCTTCTACTTTCCTTCCTTCTCATCTCCTGGTCACTGACTCTTGTCGATCACTTTACTCACGGGAAGAAAAGAAGAAAGGAAAGAAAGAGAAGGGGATGTGATATTACATGTCTCACTTATCTGACATCACAGAGAGTATTGAGAAAGAGGATAGTACCTCTCTACCTCTCCCTCTTATCAATGCAGCTCCTTGAGCAAACAAGGTCGCCTCTCAAATGATGTTGGGAGGGGGAATCGTACAGTTGTTATTAATGCATTATCTTTGGTGTGATAGAGAGAACGCATCTGAAACAGGAAAAAAAGGAATGAGTAACAGATAATCAGTGAAGGCTCTATCTCCTCCTTTCTCCACTCTTCTCCTCTCTTCCCCCTTCACCCTTCACTGATCGGGTTGCGTCATTCACTACAAATAACTCACGGGGAGAAAAGAGATGGAGTTTACATTTTGGGAGGCTACGGGTTACTACAAAATGTGTGTGCACAGTTTGGTACTGATCGGAATGGATTTCACACAGAAAAGATGTATTTCATTCAATCTTTCGTGAGTAGAGGAAGGAGGAAGATGTCTATGAACATACGGGAACATGATAGTCGAAGCATATGGAATGGAGGGAATGAGGAGATGTAATTACTCGGAGAAATTGAAGTAAACAACAACTGAGAATGAGGATTGGGCTTAACAGGCAAGAATCTCTCCATATTCTCCATCCGTTCCCTCTTCTAGTCACTGTGCAATGGACAAGGTCCGTTACTGTCCAAACGAGAAGAAGACAAGAGTGGGAGGTGATGCCATGAGCAGCGACTCCCTCACTTTTAAGTGCTCTCTCGTTTATCTGACAGGCGAGAGACGACTGATATGGCGATCCATATTTGTTCACCTTCCCTCTTATCATTCACACGCTAGCATCGACGTAACAACCTCCTGTCTCTCTAGGGACATAGAATCAGTAGACAACTTCTCGAAAGATCACAAGTTTATCTATTCTGGTGCGTACTGCAGCATTCGAGAGTGTTGAAAGAAATAACTTCTGGACGTGATTGTACGTATCAATATTATAAAACATTGCAAAATGACAGAAATACATAATTTATCTCAAAATCTTCATCAACATTCTCCTTTCTACGCCCTTTGTACGATTTCTGATGAGAGCGATCCCCAAGTTGCATCGAACATTATACCTTCTTCTTCGCGTCAAACGATACGTTCTTGTTGAGTCAAGCTGAAAATAATGATCTGATTCGACTCAACTCTCCTAGAGCAATTGAACTGACTCTCTCACTTCTCCATGCTCTCTCATACTTCTCTGACTGACAAAAGACCACGCAGAATTGAGAGACGGAAACAACAATAGAATAATCTCGAAAGATCGTTTCAGACATATCAAATACATGCAACGCTTACATGCTCACACATCTTTGTGGCATTCGTCATTTCATCTTCAACGTTGATCAACCTCTATCAAATCATTTCCGGTTCTTGTTTCGGCATGAGAAGGTGTGAGTGAGTCTAGATCACTGAAAGCATTCGGTTACGTAGAGGTAAAAGGCTACTGGAGCGAAAATATCTGACAGATGAACAAATACAAATGAATGGGGCTACTTCCACACAAACGCGCATTGGAAGAAAACAAGATGGATGGAGTGGGTACACCCTCCTACTCTCCATACTTCTGCCACGCCCTTTTTCTCTCCTTATAGCGGTCATGCTGAGTCGACTCTCGAGAGGGGAATGGAATACGGAAGAGAGACCGGGGAGAAAAGACGAGATTGCTGAGCCATGAAATGTCAACCATCTGGCTCTGAGACATCTACCTATCATGAAGAGTTAGCAAAGGTTAGCAGAATAAAACAGAAAAGATTGTGAAATCTGATGCAACAATGCGCGACTTTCAAGAACAAAGGTGACAAGTGATCGAATATGCAGTCAGAAATGATTCTGAGACATGACAAGAATGGGTCGTTCTCGCAGGTGGTGTCTAATGGTGAAGACGCCAATTCTTCCCTTTTCCTATTATCCGATTGCTTATTGGGAGAGGGGATGGAGAGCAAAACGCGTGATCATTCTATTCCTTCGTCTGTTTCTTATTAGCTCAGCTCTTGTACTCGCATTCGTCGAGTAGGCAGTTAATGATACTGGATTGTTGAAAAAAGAACATTTTGACTTGTATTTATTTAGTATCGTATTATCAAAAACATAATTGAAAGTAGAATTTGAAGAGATGCAATTAAATAGTCTGCCTGTTGACTGATCTCAAACTTTGAATCCTTTGATGACTTTGACAGACGGTTCCAAAGAAGATAATCCGAAACTAAAACATATGATTAGATAATTCATACTACCATCTTCAATCACCTTGGGAACGACTAATATGAAAATCCATATTGTGTATGAATTACAAATGATGATTGCGAAACTGAGAAAACATTTCAAAACCCGAGATTTCGATATTCTTACTTGGTCGAGAGGAGAAATGGGATGGAAAACCTCCGATGAAATGGATCGTAGATTGAAACGAGAAGTGGATAAGAGGAAAGAAATATCAGATCTACTGTAAATAAGGATGCTGGTAAAAATTCCAGAAAAATGTGAGCTCTATTAACAGTTATCTGATTATGTTTACATACAAAACATGAATCAACTCACACAAACTTGCCGCAAGCGCTGCAATTGTAATCCAAGAAACGCAGCGATAGAACGATTTATCAAGAAAGCCAAGCAACTTAAATAAATTGAAAATGATAACGTAATTCTTGTTAACTTACTAGCGTTTTCCTCACCAAAACGATTATGATTACATAGATTATCGTTGATGCCATAGCAAATATCGGGCTGGCGATGTCAACCACAGGCTAAAACTGAGATTATAATAACATTTCCGCGGATTGCTTACCAATATCGTGACTCTAGTTGGATGGAAAATGACTAGAAGGATTACTGTTAAAATGAGGATCCACAAGGAAAATATTGTGACCCACAGTCTTTCTTTGGTCCAGATCTAAAAAGGTTACAAATTATAGCTCCTTCTACCTCGAATTTTCGAACTGGTAATGTAGCGGTAGTTAGTCTGTTAATGGCCAAAAACAATCCGAAAATTGCATTGATCAATCTTATTGAGATGAACTAAAACAGTGTTGTTTTCATTTCCAAGTCAAATAACAAACCTGCACTACGATAAATTGAATTTTGAAATCGACAAAGCAAGTACCGAATTCCAGGATAACTGGAGCCTGGAATGGTCAAACTTGAAAGGATTTCTTTAGTAAGTCAATACAATGAACTCATGGCTCAGTAGAACTCCCACAACATACAAAAGAATGTGAGCAACAGCTGAAATAGTCCGAAAATTCAAGATAATTATTTTTTTAACTGAACATCTTACTGATATTGATGACTTGTACTCTAGCTGTGTATTCGACAGATCCGCAAGCTTGCTTCGATACGAGCACATGAATGAACCTGAACCTTCCTTGAAGTTGGAAGAAAAGATGGACAAACCTGGTGAAAAATATTATGTGAAATACTTCACAGGCAAGCATAAAATAATCAATTACGTAGTGCACAGAGTCGATTGGTTGCTGCTTACAGGAAGAAATGTTGCGAAGGCACATGGCAAATTTTGCCGTCGAACATGAATGCGATATCTTCTCGGAGCAACCTTGGCTGTTCTGTTTTGCCGAAAACTTGTGATTCATCCCTATCTCTCTTCGTTCCTCTTCTTTCCATTCTTCTTTGGTGCTTGCCAGCTCTAAGGAATGATTCATGTAAATGACATTTCGACGAGCAAAGCAAGAACAGATTCTTTCGCGTGTTAGATCTGTTTTCTTCCAAGAATGATTGGTTTTGGGGAGGAGAAAAAGCTTGACAACAAAAAAGGTCGGCTTGTTGTACTCGGGGGTACTTCCTGGGGTATCTAAGCCCAACTCCAGAATAGTCAAGAATAGGTGCTCGATCATGTCTCTAATGAGCGGTTGCATGATTCATCCAAAGTTCAGGATTTTGCTCAGAAAAGAATATGGTTCTGATTGCCTATAAACGCGAATGAGGATAGCTGGAAGTGGAGCCGATCTGTGATCGAATGGTATCCACGAAAGAAAAGAAGGATAGGACGCCCAATTTCGAGATGGTTCGATATTTCCCGCGTGACAATCGGTCCGAACTTTCTGAGTGAAGCGAGAAGCCCCAAGGAAGGTCATGCACATCAGACCTCCCCTCCCCTGACTCCAATGTGTTCAAATCGTAAATGTTGTTCGAATTAATACATCAATCGAAATGAGCCGAACAGCCTCGATTTTTCCATTTTATTTGTTTGAATTAGTTGTTGTGTGCTTGAATTAGTGCGATTTAACTTTTAGGTTCATTCACCAGACATTTCTCATGAATGGTTTCTTTTAACGAAGCGTTTATCGGATTATCGCAACTCATTCGATCTGTTTTTACCTTTAAGTTTCTGCGTTTGCCACGTTTCACAAGAACCTTTTCTCTTTTAGTGAGGGAAATGATTGACTCATAAGTTATTTTAAAGCTTCCTTTTTGTGCAATCACGGGGCCTTCTCGATGAGTGTAAACGAGGAGAAGAGAGTGGAAGAGAGAATAAAATTAGGATACGTCACGAGCGAATTCATCAACAGAATCTGATGAAAGAATCGTTCCATTTAAAATACTGATTCAATAGACAACAATGAAGACATTTTTCTCGACTTATTCCAATTTTAATATTAATTTTTTTTCACCATAGCACTCTTTACTCAAAATGTAGGTTCAATTAAATTCATCTGAACGTTTATGATAGAGTGTGACATCAGTCTAATCGTTGAGACTACGCTAGTTCTTTCAAGCACTGGTTGGCATACCCGCGATCCAGTGGTTGAGGTACTGGTTCACCACTGGATAAGTTACTGGTTGAACTGAAGTTGAGGTTGCACTGGTTGATCAGTACCTCAACTACTGATTTGGATGCCCGCCAACCAGTGCATGGAGGAAATCGAAGAAGCCCTTCCATCAAATTTAATAAGAAAACATTCAATTGAAAAAATCAAAATCAAATTCGTAAAAACTCTTTAAAAAAAATTTTGTTTACTCTCATTTTTGACGGTCAAACATTTTCAGCAGATGGTTATTTTTCAGATTGAATATTTTCCAGGTTTTTATTCTTGCAATTATAGAATGAGTAATCGCTTCCGACTTAGGCTTTTGATTTTCGATCCCGTGACAATTGGCTTACTCATCGTTTATCTCATCGCTCTCTGTATCTCTCAATCCGTCTCTCCACCCGACATACAGACCTAGAGAGCGTGCAGAATGAGAGAGACATCGTCTACTGTTTACAGGAGTGAGACTCTTTCGGTCTCTCCAAATCACTCGTTTTCTCGCTCTCTGATAGGCAATAGAACATGCTGAATTGAGAAACAAGATTAATCGTTTAGACTGCAAGTCCCTTTTTTGTATGACTCTTCCTTGCTATTTAACTGACGTCTTCTATGCAGAGTCATTCAATGTGGGACTGATCCTCCCTCTCTCTCTTCGAGAGAGTCTATTATAAGTGTCTGCCCCTGATTATGATCTTTTTCGCGTATTGTATCTTTGTTTTTTTTCATTTATTGTTATCTAAACCTTGGTCATTGAAGCGTTCTACTGGCGCTTAACATCATTCAACAAGAACAGAATAATGGATACAACAAGAACAGAATATTGGAACATTTTGAAGTGTGAGAATGAAGTGAGTAATTAAACCCACATATTTATTTGGATTTAATGGGACGTTTTCTTTGGAAAAATCTGAGATTTCATGTTATGTGATATGCTTTTCAATCTAATATTTTTTTCTGTTCAACAGCTTATATTTTCATCCAAGAAAAGACAAGAACAATCACATCTCAAAGCCGGTTTCAGGTCGAGATCACTAAGCAAGCCGGATGATGGCAGTGTCATACTTCCACCTGGAATGTTCCAATTGAGGACGCTTTTACTCCCAAACAGGAAGTATGTTGAAATAGGAGAACAATCCTCGTTAAAAATGATTTTCTATTCAGAAACTCATAAAGGCCACGATCCCGCAACACCGGCGCTTCATTGAAGATGCATACGAAAGCAAACAAGAGAATTTATAGAACTGATAAATAATTTGACATGTTTTCACTGGTGGAATGTGTATGGTACGTTAGAATGACACATATACGACTGTAAAATCGCTTGACGTGGCAGTACCTTTACCTCTGCCTTACCGAGAGTCCATTTCATAATAAATCATCAGTCAAAAGTGCAAATTTTGATAGCGACGAATGGAAGAAAGAACTGTCCTTTCACATTTTAGAACAATTACTTTCGATCTCCTACTCAATATCTTCCATTCGGGGTGTAAGGGGGTAATTTATATGAGGCCGTTCGCGAGAGGTTCAACAGGTGCCTGGATCAGGTAAAAAGTTGAGAGGCCCCAAAAAGTGGCTCCAGGGGTTATTTTGGACCCTCTACGCGATAGGACACTTGATTTCGTCATATGTCCCCTTTTCGCTCCGGGGGCTCTCCTCCTCATTTTGGCTATGTGGGTGTTTTTTTCGAGACGAAAACGGAAAGTTTGGACGACTGTAACTTTCCATGGAAACCCACGAAAACGGAAAGTTTGGACGACTGTAACTTTCCATGGAAAGGTTTTTTGGGCATAAGGTCTAAACAAAAGTTGATCAGCTCGATCAGCTCTACGAAATGAGCACCATAACGGGGTATTGATAAAGATTTATTTTTTCTCAAATCACAAAAGTCCATGCGAAACCTCAAAATGTAGGCTTGTTTCCTTGACCCCATATAGAAAAATGATCACGTGAACATAATCTATTAAACGTATATAATCATTAGTCCCCCAAAACAGCGGTTCGAAATTCGAACTTTCCGTCCGACCAAAATTTTTCAACAAAATTTTTTTTCAATCGATAGAGCTCGAAATTCTGGTCAGGCATCTCAGATTTCGGGCCATTTTGACCACTCCTAGGCGAAAACACTCGAAAAAACACCCACATTGCGAAAATGAGGGGGGGGGGGGGTGAGCCCCGGAGCGAAAAGGGGACATATGACGAAATCAAGTGTCATATCGCGTAGAGGGACCAAAATAACCCCTGGAGCCACTCTTTGGGGCCTCTCAACTTTTTACCTGTTCCAGACTCCGTTGGACATTTGCTGAATCTTACGCGAACGGCCTCATATAAAAGGAGAAGGATGTCAATCGGTTGTTCCAGTATCAATCACTATTAATTCATAGTAAAGAGTTTGGTCTCAAATTCAGCTTCTTGACGACTTACACATTCATTAACACTTCTGCTTCGTGCATGCACCCACCACGGAAGAGAACGAAGCTAGGCATACTAGCGGATGTAGATAAGTGATGACCCTTTCCTATGATAGTCTCACTTTTTTTCTTCTCTATGAGCTTTCACCCAATCTCAAAGAAGTTAGAAATCTCTTTGCATTTTTTTTTATCTCTTTGCAGTACATTGAACATACGCATACTTAGTGAACAATGGATGAAATATGAGAGCTCATGGGCTACATAAGAAGGAAAATGTGATCAAGACAGAATGGAAGTGAATGGATTCGAATGGAATTTGATTAAGGCGGGCATGAATTATCACAACTGAAGTATTCTTATCGATCGACTTTCTACTTGCACTCGCCATCATAGGAGGGATAGAAAAAGAAGACAATTTGTTTCCACCAGGAATCGCCCTGGAATGTGTGATCATCATATGGCACTGTTAGCCAGTTTTATGAGCTTCTGAACAATCCAAATACTTGAGAAAACGTCTTTTATGTTGATTCAAAAGAAAAGGAAAAGATGATTCTCTAATATAAACATCATTACAAATATGAATTCGTCTTCATATTCCTTCTGGCAGTTTTTGACTCTGTACATGTCCATTCGTTTCTTGTCGACCTCCTGCAAAACACTCTTGAAAATCTGCAAATATTCAAGAAGTCTCTTGTCAAGCGAGAGATCACGGGTCCCAGTCGGAAAGTGCGCACGTTTCTCATGTAATCTACTATATTTCACGATCACCATCTACTCAATCTACACAGAAATCAATAGAAGTCGAACTCATTGTACACTCTGTCGCATCCCGAGCAACTATCATGAGGTTTCACATATTGTTAACTAATAAATGAATGAACGATGGTTTATACTGACCGTTATATGTTCTCTGAACTCTCCACCACTCAGTCTGACCATGATCAGATCGGTTTGGTCCAGGTGCCGAGTGAATTGAAGCTCGGTCTGGAATAAAGTTGAAAGAATGGAGATTAATTTAGGATCAGATTCATTTCCAGATCGTCGCCTCTTCTTGCAAAACGGTCAAAATCGATTCAATGTGCCGTGGAAGCGACAAACAAATTTGATTTAAAAAAAGCCCTAACAGAGTAAAAGAGTACAACAGAGTACTAACCTTTCTGAGCTCTGATTCATTCGGGAAGTGGGGAATGATATCGTCGTGATGGTAGCTGAAAAGTGTAACCATCTCCACCTATTTTCTTCAATTATCTCCATCTCTGCTTCCTATCTCCCATAGTACAGGAGACTCGATTAATCGATCAGCTTTTCGTTTTAATGTTATTCAAAAGCGCCAAACGTAGTAAACGCATTTTATGTGATGATTAGAGTTAAAATGAAATTACTAAGAGGTGGAAACTTACTAACGCTCGTAGTTGTTGCGAACTTTGAGGGCATCAAATGCGAAGATAGACGGGAGGTTCTAAATGAACGAGCTTGAGTTTTGAGAAAGCGGAATCAATAAAATAATAAAGAACCGTATTGCTTCCGAATGAAAAGACCATGTTAGGTTACAACTGTTCCGTTCATCGATATATAACATCGCGTAATTTGCTTGTGGTCTCTACTTTGCCCTCTTTAGTTGTAGATATAGAACCTGAGTCTGCATGAATGCTTGATACTGCGTCCAGATGCGAGAGGGCGCAACTTCAACTGCAATGAAATTACTTGGTTCATTAAACGAAACAAAGCATAAGGGAAAGGAAAAAGTCGCATAGCCAAGCGTAATTGTCTTACTGGGAGGAGAAATGTGATCGTTGACTTCATTCAGCCATGAATCATCGCAGATCTGCTGATTATCGGGGAAAATTTCCTTGAGAATGGAGTGTAAGTTGATCGCCGATTCGTTTTTCTCGAATCTGCAATTACGTCACTTTTGCACCTTTGCGTTTGCAAGCTCCGAAACCCATTCTGACACATCTATGTATTGTTGCTTGTATGTTTAGGCATTGCCTATGACATTTACTCAAAATAGATACGAAACTTGATTATTTGCAAATACTGAACTGAAAGGCAGAATCTATTCGTATTCCGTAATACTTACACGCCCCATAGAAATCGTTCTTCTCCGAAGAAAGCAACGTAAGACGGGCACAGGTTCTTGAAGAACTGAAATGATCGATTCCTTTTGCGAAATTGTATTTGGAACATCGCTCATACAAGTGAAAAGGAAAAAAACACAGTTCTCACCGGATTTTGAAAAGTCGTCAACTCTACGCATCGGATTCTAGCAGAGTAGGAGATATTGGTGAGCCTCGAGAACGTCTTGAAGATCTCTCCATATGCGAAGGACTCAGCGGCATCGATAGGAGAGGCGACGAAGGACTGAAATTGAACATGTTGTTCTTGAGATTGTACCTATTTATAACAAATGAAGTAGATACCAACTGGTTTCTCGAGTTTGGTTATTTCAGGCCAATCGTCTCCGCGAACTACTCGAACCTTCGCAGTTTGCTCTTTGATGAGTTCGTTCTGCAAATAATTTTCTGAAATTCTTTTCAATTCGCACTCTTAATCTTCTGAACAGAGAGTATTGCTGCGAACATATTCAGCGGAATATTAAATATAAGTGAAGACTCACAGTATGCGTGAGGTTGATTTCCTCGTCCGGTTTCCCGGCTCTCATTCGACTGGCAGTGATGTCAGAAACACGCAGATTGAAGCTGCACTGCTGCAATCAGTTCTTCACATTTTTCATGAATATGCCGCTCTAAACATTAGTGAGAATCACTCTAAACCCAGTAAAACTAAATATAAAAATATTAGCGCACTCCTTAGGCCTATGTACCTTAAAAATCTGGTATTATTTTTATCCTGTTTTTTTCATGTAACGATTCCTCAAAATCAGATCTCTAAGGATAGAGAGAGACACAAACTTATGTTCACTCACCGAATGATTCTTCCCATTGTCGACTTTCTCCCAGTCGATATGTTCGGTCTCCACCAATTTGTATGTCCAGCTGACTTTGTAGACGGTGGAGCAGAACGGACAGGCGTACTGTAGAGTGGATTGTTGATTTACTAGGTGAAAAAGGAGGTAAAAATGCTCTACAATATGCGAAAACTCTGTTTTTTTCAAACAAATTGTTTCGAAATTAACTAACGGTCGCTCGAACAGCGAAGCTGATTTCGGAGTTTCCCTGGTGGAGTCCAATCTTTCTTTCCTCTTCCTTCGCTTTCTTGACTCCCTCCCACAGAATGCTGTCGACAACCTGAGAAGAAATGCGTACTATGTTTCATTGTTCAGTTCAGTTGTACGTCTTTCTTTGCAAGAATCCAGTTCTAACTACATGCTCGGCTCAATAATTATACTGATCCTTGAGTAAAAGGCACACTCACAGTCGTGTTCAGCCTCATCAGCACCTGATAGTCGAGTGTATTGGAGAGAGGCTGACGGCCATACAGTTCCTCAATAAGCAATGGCCTCTCTCGCAAATCCGCAAATGCTCCCACTTATAATATCAAGTAAAAGTCTGAGTCGAATGGATATATCCTGATAATTCGCAAGACAATAACTTCTTAAAATGAATCAATGTGAATCTTGTTCTCCATTATTCGTATATTCTCAGCATACCTTCACAGGCGCACTGTTACTTCTGGCCATCCAGGGTGCGTTTTGAGCGAACATTCTCTCGATGTCGGAGTGGAAAGGAGGATCCTGTGAAATATTTGAAATTCATAATGCTAGTTTCTTAATTTGATAAAAAAATGCATATTTTTACAATACCTCGCCCATTTTCGCATAATGCTTGTTTATTCACGTCCTTGTTCAAACCGTGACTATCGAGATGAGTATTTATCTTATACCAGTGAATGAATTACTTGAAACATAATGAATTACTTGAAAGGGCTAGCTAAAAATCGTTACGCCCAAAAGACGATGATGTGTCATATCTTTCACGTGACTGGTCACAAACACTTTCCCTTTTTCTCAGCACTATCCCTCACAAACTTACTTCACGCGCATTTTCGCACGCACTCCGACACACTGTATCACAAAAACACACTCACAATGTCGCCATTCGACCCGTCGGAGGAGAGACGAGTCTGACGGGCAGATAAGGACGAGAGGAAGAGAAGGAAGAGAGCGTGAACAAGCATCTGAAAGAGTGACCTGTGGAGAGAAATATCACATGAATGAACGCCTAATCGATCGGGAGATACTGACGAAGATGTTTGCCACACGTATAGTGGTCCATCAGGTGGCTTACTAAATGCGGAAAACATTTTGGAATTCTCCTTCGGTACTGTATCAGAAGGCAATTGATTCATACAATTTAGATACCAAATGTGAAGGTACTCGTGAGCAATCGATACATGAGAAATGCGATCAAGTGGAGAGAAAAGTAGATAAGAGCGCATCGAATGGTGAACCGATTAGAGAGAGAGGCCGCTTATTTTATACCCTTTCCTCTCCTCGCTTCTCTCTCTCTTCTTTCTCTCTTCTCCATTCTCTCTTCTCTTTTCTCTTATGGAACCGGTTCGAACTGATCTTTAACTGAACTCTTCTCTGAGAGAGAAAATAGAGCAGAGAGTGAATAAGGAAAAAAGGAATGGGCAGAGAATCGAAAGAGATGGAAAGGATGCAAACCAGCAGATAACCTCGCCCCTCTCTCACTCTACTCAGTTATCAGTGAAAGACGATCACGAATCCCTCGTCACTTGACAGCTTTGTGTCACACAATTTCTCATAAAGCAGATAAGAGCGGAAAATGAAAAGATGAAGAGAACTCATACTTTGCGAAAGGGACTTGTCGCTGGCTCAAATGGAAGCAGAGACTTTACGGTTTCCGACGAGATTCGTTCACAAAAGCTGTAGTTAAATAGTTAAAAATGGACCGAAGTTTTGCTCGCGATTCCACTCGCGCGTTTTGAGAGAACTGGCTAGTAAATTCTGTGACAACGTGGTTTATTTTGCGGTTTTGCGTTCGCATTCCTGTATATATCCGCATTCTGCTCAGATTCTCGCAATTAAATCGTCCTTGGCCGCATTTCAACGACGCTCGTTCTGCAAAACGGCTACAGACATCGTCACTTCTCTTTATGGTTTGATTATATTGAGATCGGATGCGGAGACATGTATTTTTCAGATTAAATAAGGACGAGAAAGTTAGGGAAAGAGATAACTATTCATCCACAACTCATTTGAATTTAATCTTTGTAGTTTTGAAATTCGATGATTTTAGTTCGAATCTGCAATCTTCTTTCAAGGTTTTGGCATTTCAGAACTTACTGAACTCGTCAAAGACAACGCTTCTCTCTACAACAACAGCACATCATCATCCTCAATGCCTCGCACCTCTTCAACTGAGCGAAAAATGAATCTGATACCTCCACGATCTCTGCCTAACTTTTCTTTGAATTCTTTTTGAGATATTCGTATCCAAACGTTCATTACACCGTTCCCGTATACTATACTGTTCGAGCCAAATTCCGTTTTTAACATCATATTGTGTTGTGTAATTATCAGTGCATCGATATCATGATGCAGAATAAATAGCATTTCCCCCCACAGAAGTTTCCTCAAAAGTGTTCATTCTTTTACAATACTCTCTAAGAGAATGCGCAAACTTTTGCGCCTACAACCACAGGGGAATTTCCCAATAAACTCTGAGAAGACCAATTTTCTGTTTGATGCGCCGTCGAAAAGAGTATTAGAGAGGATACAAGCTTCTCCCCTTTCACGCATCTTTTAAAGGTGGAGGGGCACGACTATTTTCTCACATAAACTGGCAACGTAGGCTGATAGAGGATGCATATCCGATAAAAGATCACGTTATCCGAAGTTTCAGAAATGCCTCTGAACGTTGCTACGGATTTTTAAAGTTTTATTGACGGGGCAGGCTCATCCAGGCGGGGACTTGTAGGGTACGGTAGGATATTGATTGATTGCAATGGATAGTTGAAAAACAGCAATAGGTGAATTTCACCGGCGGGAGTCGAACCAACGACCGTGAGATTGGAACGCAATCACACAACCACTGGTCTATGCAGTAAGATGTGGGAGGACTCTTGCAGGAGATATGTATGTAGAACACTGCAACTAGTCGTTGTGGTGATAACAGTTTATCATCAATCAAAACATGACCAATCATTGATTACACTGAACAGAAACAAGCACGAATTAAACAGGAGATCAAGGGGTCGGTTGGCGAGATATCGATGTGCAGATTGCACATTTATGGAAGATCAGATTGATCACGGCCGCTTCCGGAATATGGAAGAACTATGGTCATCACTTTCATACACCACGAATCAACATTCTTCCTTGTTTACCTGTTTTCATGAACTTTGTTGTGTTGTTTATCACTCATTCCAAGCTATTGTTTCAGTTAGCGAGATGGAAGACTTCCCCTCCCTCGAGATGGCGATGGATACAGTGGACAAGATGAGAGAAAGAGAGGAGAAGGAGCAACGTGTATTCCCTCCGTCGGTCGATCAGGAGAAGGCAGCTGCTTGTCTCTGTCAGCACTGCCCTCCTCGATCTACCCAGGAACCGGGAGATTACTGTTGCTCCTCCCTCTTCTCTTTCACTCCTCTTCCCAACGGAATCCGACTGAGGGATGGACTGGCAAGCAAGTTGGAGGAGCCGGGTCGTCATAGCTGTATCATCCTCGATCCGCACTTCACGAACTTCATCTTGACGCAGGCAGTGAGTCCTTCTAATTTCGTGAAACTTTTCACTTACAGTAATCATGCTGTTGTTGTTGTTTTTGCTATTGATTAGGCAATCGTAACTCTTGCTTTCCATGAAAATCAGTTGTTGATAGGCTTTGTCGATACAGTACTTGGATGCCTCATAGTGTCCTACAATCTTTGTCTGGCTATTGTAATGCACAAATACAACAATCGATGTTAGACATTATCGTTCGACCTATTAGCAACAGCTCTCCCATCCATGAAGAAACAGAACAATTAGTATCAGCTAGCAACTGTAATTCATCACGAGTCTACGCACAAACAGATTTGTATGCACCGTAAAGCTACGTAATGCTACCGTAATCAACACCGTACCTGATGCTACCGTAGTCGAGGCATGCGTAGTACCTGGAGGCACTGTCCACTCGAGATAATTCCTAAACCGCAATTGCAGGCCGCTCGATCCGCCGCTGAGACGTTCGCGATGATCTCTGGCGAAGCCATCACTGATCTCAACAGGTGTGATACCAATTTCATCGATTAGATCCATGCAGGCTATTCAGATCATATCGATACGGAGCTTATCGCCTCTTCGTGGCTTCATCACTCGGCCATCTGGGGAAAGGAATGAGAATCCGACTTCCCTCCTGTTTTGTACACGCAGTGCGCCAGCTCTGGCCAAGTTCCAGCTACAAAGGATTCGTATCATCAGAACACAATAATTATTGAATGAATAAAGTTGTTCATGTCAATATATTCTTCTACCAGATCAAAATACGTTGAATATCGATTACTCTATATCTGAATCTATTCTGTACTCTCTTGTGAGCCTACTCTAACCCTCCGACAGATGGTCATCTGTGTCGGCTGTTCCAAGAACTGTGATCGCAAACAAGCCCACCAGTTTACTTCGAGGAAGCCTCTTCGCGAGTTGTGGCTGACGGCACTGACTGTGAACGATTCAGAGAAGGCTAGGCTTGAGAACTATCTCAATAATTCTCCTGGCAAGCATTTTGTCTGTGTCGAACATTTCACATCTGATTGCTATGACGAATCTCCCACCACCCGTGTTCTCAAGGCAGACGCCGTTCCAGTGTCCAAGGTACAACATTAATTATTAAAAAGATTTTATCATACTAGAATATAATCTACAATCCGATTACTACCACCTCTTTCCAGAGGGTCTCACCGGCCGTGGACTACCGTACTCCTACCGTACCCCTCTCCCTTCCCTCTACTCCCTCGCCTCTTCTTCTCTCTTCTACTCCGGTCGCTCGACCTCTCGCTGCTCGTCCTCCTCCTTCCTTCCGCATCGACCCTCCTCGTCCTCGTCCGTGTTGCGAGTGCTGCTGCAAAGATAAGACCGTTAGTTCATGTTTCACACCTTTCATTTCATGATCACTTTCATTTTGATTCCCGTTTCACTTC
>LS491161.1:0-15336 GCA_900490845.1 Pristionchus japonicus | reverse complement strand
TTTATCTATGTTTCAGCCGGCTGCGATGAAGAAGGACCCCACGTGGAACCTGCCATCACCCGGAATCGAGAATCTTCCCAATTCCAAGTACATCATCGCTAGTGTGGCTAGCCTAGTGCTGCTACTCGAGCGATGCAACTCGTGCAAGACCGGAATGAACTCTCTCGAGTTCTCCGAGAATGCACACGCACTGTCGTGCTCGTGTACTTGCACTAGTTGCGGGAATGTGTTCGAGTGGTCAAACAGCCAAGTGCTGCACACAGCGAATGCATCCAAGCAGGACAAGTTGAGAGAAGTAAATGTCGATATCTGCGTCGGATCTGCTGTCACAGCAGTGGGCACTGCAGTGAGTAATTAATTAATTAATTAATCAATCAATCATTGATTAGATCAATGATCAATGATCAAAGAATAGTCAAAACAAAATATAGAATTTCGCTAATTTCAGAGATTGAATTACTTCCTCAAGGCAGTGGGATTGAACACTGTGTCGAAGAGGACCTTCCACAGGCATAAAAATGACTACCTGTTGCCTGCAGTGACCCAAGTATTCACCCAGTTTCAAGACGGAGTTTTTGCCAGACTCAAGGAGAGACTCGACAAGGTTGTTTCCTCTTTCACTCACTATTTTTCCGCTCTCAATACTAAGCTGTGACTACTCTAGGGCGCGAAGCTGAACATTTCTGGTGACGGCAGTTTTGATACGAGGGGCTATAGCGCCGAGTGGTGCCGATATTTTTTGGTCGATGCGGAAACCGGAGAAGCACTGGTGCACGTTCTCATGAACAAAAAGGATACCGGCAGCAGTGGCACTCTCGAGGTACTGTAATTTGAAAATTGATCGAAAGTTTGCGAAGTCTATGTTTCATTAGAAAATGATAAACAATCATCTCTATTCCGAAAAACACCCAAGAATAAATCTGAATTTGCGCAGGTTGCATGTCTGGACAAGGCGCTCGAGATCCTCATTGACAAGATTGGAGGAGTGCATCACATCTCCACTCTTGTCACGGATCGTCACAGTGGAGTGATCAAAATGCTCCAGTCCAAATACTCCTCCATCAGCCATTTTTTCGACCCATGGCATTACTTTCGGAATCTGACACTCAATCTCCTGAAGGTACTTCATTGAAACACTAGTCTTACATATCGGAATATTACTCATCCTCCCTTTTCTCTCTTCTAGATTGTGAAGCCCGCCTACATGGGTCAAGTAAAACGGACATGGCTGAGGATTATGATCAATAAGGCATACGATGCAGTGTTGAGAGCTAAAGGCAATGGCATTCTCGCTTCAGAGATGTTTCGCTCGGCACTACTCTGCTGTGGAGGAGTTCATGACTTTTCCAATGTGAGTTGCTTTCTGCCCAAATGTTCTATTCTCTAATTTCAGGATCCCTCATTCACCATGTTCAAAAAGTGCCTTCACCCTCCTCCTTCGCCCAAGTTCCCATATGTTCCGAAAGACGGAAAGGCATACAAACGATTGGAGTCGGTGATTTTCACCGCGAGGAACATTGAGGATATCAAGAGTGTCTCTTGGCTCCTCAAGACCTCGACATGTGAGAGCCTGAACGCTATTGCGTGGAGATATGCTCCCAAAGACATGTACTTCGATCGGTGGGTCCCTAGCATCGTCACCTAATCAATCCATTCCAATGCATTCTAGCATGGGACACGAACTGAGGACGATGATGGCTGTCCTGCATTGGAATGAACTAAAGAGAGACGAGATCGATGGAACCCGCGTAGTAGTAAGCATTCTCCATCCTTGCTAATGATTCACTAATGAAACCCTTGCCAGACTGGGAAAAAGGGCCACTACAATAATACACTCAAGAAGACTGTATATCGTAACCTCAAAACCCCGGCAAGAAATGCATGGAGATCGGAAGTGAAAGACGCTTGTTATGCGGTACATTCACTGAATATACTAGTGTCTAATTATCTACCACAGATCCGCGCTTCACTCACATCCACCCCGTATCAGACTCACAAGAAAGAGCAAGCTGAGAAACGGAGGAAGAACGAGGTACACTCGTGTTCCATCACTCATTCTAATAATTTTAACCAAGGCGCACTGGAACGCCGTCAACACGCCCAAAGTACCCCACACGTACGATGCTAACCTCGAGGAGTCGGCGGACGAGGACGAGATGCCCGGTCCTTCCCACGTCGAAGGGCAGCTCGCGGACGCTCTCGCCGAAGAGATCCGGCTTCTCCTAGAAGAAGACGATATTGGAGATCCCGAAAATGAATTTCCCATTTTCCTGTAGGCAATTCGCACCTCATTTGTTATTGTCAGTCGTATATTTCTTCGCTAATCTCATTAAAATCCTATTCAGTCACATGTAGAAATTACGGTCCCCATGATTTTTGTGATTCATAGTCTCAATGTAGGCTACTCTCCTCCACTCCCTTGTAAATACCCCCCCCCCTCCTCTTTCCTCAAATCATGAATAAACTATAGTAGGCTCTCCCATGAGATATATGAGCAAAGATTTTTAAATAAATAATTGTTAAAAAAATTTTGAAACACAATAACGACAAGCCTACCGCAAATATGTTAGCCCCCCCCCCCCCGGCAAAGAAACGCAAAGCCAAAGAGAAATGCAACGAATTAAAAATGTTTAGCAATAACTACAACTTGAACCCGGCCAGAAAAATAAGAAGAACGAAATCTAAATATTGTAATTCGCAAATTGCTCACTCAATTTAATATTAATAACAAACATATAATGACTAACCAGTAGGAGCGGGAGGGGGAAGGTGTCGGGGAAGGGCACGGGCGCCATGGGCTTGTCGCGCGCGGAGAACGTGGCCTCCTCGTGCTTGTGGATGAGACGCCAGTCGGATCTAAGGTTCATGGATTTATAAGAGGTATAAAATATGATAACCAAGCAAGAATGCGATCAACTCAAACCGCTACGTTTCCACGAGAAAATCGAGACAGGAATCTGGAGCAAATGCATCCGAAAATTATGCATAGGCTTTGCCAAATTGTTCGCATCGATTCGAAGCTTGAGAAAGCCAAATAAATAAAGGATACGCACCTGTTGAGGTCGTACTTGAACTCGTATGCTCCCAGCTTGTTTCATCGGTACGTCCAATCCGCCCATAGCTTGCCCCTGCTCAGCCAGTGGTCCATCTCGGGTTCCACCTCAAAACGACAACGAATAACAACAATATTCAAATATAAATTTGTCGAATATAAGGAAAATGTGGAAAAAACGAGACTCACCGCTTTGACGATAAGGCAAGACGGCTGATCGGGCCGTTTCCCGCCCCACTCGCTCTTCGCTGCCATCTGGCCGATGCCGAAGTCTCGCAACTAAATAGTTAAATCATTACCGATTAATTAATTAATTAGTTAATTGGCAAAACTACGATTTATAATTAGCCGACAAAGAAACAAAACTAGTCGAACTCACTTGAGCGAGAATCTCGAAGAGGAACTTGCCCTCCGCATTGACGTCGTAGTTGCCGATGAAGCGCGTCCTCTTGGTCGAAATTTTGTTGGCCTATAAAAGAAAGTGAATTGGAGACAGCGTAATATTACTGGGATAGCGAAAGAGAGCGATCTAAAATCATGAAACACGAACGACGCGATTAACAATCACTACAATCGAGCCTCGCGAGCTCACAAATTGTTCCAAATAGAGAGGGCAGAAACACGGCAGGAAATTTGCATAATGAACTCGCTCAATCGCACACCTGATGTTTTAGTCATAAATCAAGCCTTGTTTGGGTGGAAGTTGGCAATTTAATCGTCAAATTTTAACAGACCGGTATTATTGCAAGCGAGAGGGAGCTAAAGAGGCATAAATGAGAGAGGTATCGGTCGAATAGGGAGCATCACCAGAAAAGCTCGGTCGAAAAGGTCAAGCATGGGGCAATTTAGCGAGTAGGGACGCGTTTAACTGGGGCGATTCGGTACTGCTTAGGTCAGGCTATAGCATCCAATAAAATTCAACACACAACAAACATAGGAAACCGCGTAAAACGAAACAGAAAATCAATAAAGGAAAAACCAGCGAAGTCGCCGCGAGTCGCGATCGCAAACTGAGTGGGCCACCGTTTCCCATAGCGGGGGCCGGCATTTCGCGTCAAGAGTTTCGCGAGTCAAACTCGTGCCCCTCCACCTTTAAGCGTCATTTAAGCGTCGTTCGAAACAAGCCAAGCCACGCTAATTTTGGCTCAGTACCATTGTTCCTTTATTTCATCCTTTTTCCTTTCATCGCTCATACTCTACATTTATATATTTCAGGAATCAACACTTGTCCAGGCATCAGTCTACAACATCTAACAACAAGCCACGACTTCTCAAGTGCTCGACTACAAATCGTTAACATCCCAACACTTATCTCTCTCAGCAATTATCGTGAGTATTCATTCCAATTTCTGTTATCATTTTCATTAGCGATTTACTGAGAATATTCTTGAAAGGAGGGTCAGTTGGTAGGGGTCTAGTAGGGAAGCGAAAAAAGAGGGGTAAACTGAAAAACTTATCCCCGGGATATAATGTAGCAATAGTACTGCGGTGAGCTGCCACGGAACCAACCTTCCCGGTGTTCTTTCACCATTCAGATTTTTTAAGAGTGTAAGAGAAACAAAGAGAGTCGAGGAAATTTCAGTCCAATTATATTCCATTGAGACCATTCAATTCTCGAATTTCTCTGACTCATTGAAACGATACCAATTTTCGGTCAGTTGACCAAATTTGCCTGTAACTAAGGAATCAAAACCCCTCTTTTGTTCGGGATGTTTCGATTCGCCTCCATTGTTCATGTTATGCCCCTCCCCAAATCTTTGCTTGATCATCCGGCTCTGTCGGGATTGTGAGGTCCCATAGGAATTGTGAAGTCCCATCAGAATTGTAAGGTCCCAGCATAATTGTGAGGTCCCATCAGAACTGTAAGGACCCAACAGAATTGTAAGGTCCCAAGCATTTGAGCCTTCTTGGGACCTTACAATTCCCACGGAGCCTATGAGTATGATCGACAATTCAGGGACCAAGTAATTTTAAAGAAAAAAAACATAAAAGTTGGACCAGGAAACTTAGTTGGGACTAGCAAACAGAATTGGAATCAGGAATCTTTGACTGTACGACCACACGAGACTAGAGCCCTATTCCTATCCTTGTACGGGGGAGACCGGTCTTTCCAATCCTTGTTCAAGGATTGACTCTCCCTCTCAACGTTGTCGATGTTTTAAGGTGAATTGCATCTTTTTTGTTTGGAAACTTCATTGCAATTCCTTGATTAAATCCATGAATTGTAGATCTTACTCAAAGAACTCCGAGGGAACTGTGAGGTCCCAAGATGATGCAAAGGAACACAGCGGGAATTGTAAGGTCCCAAGAAGGCTCAAATTCTTGGGACCTTACAATTCTGCTGGGACCTCACAATTCTGATGGGACCTCACAATTCCACCGGGAGTCTTATATTTTTCTTGGGACCTCACAATTCTGTTGGGACCTCACAATTCTGATGGGACCTCGCAATCCCGACAGAGCCGATCATCCAGCCTCCGTGTGAAAGTACGCTTGATGTTTCGAAGTTCGCGTCCGGATTCCACTTTTCCTGGACGTTTCCACTTCCTCACTCTCCTTTTTTGCAGCATGTCGTCAGATGGAAGAGGAGGCACGGGCTATGTCGGCGCTCCCGGCAGCAGCTCCGACCATCCTACTGCAGCTGCAGCAGCTGAGCGTGACGCTCCACTCTTCGTGCTCCAACATTCTCAGGAAGAGATAAGAAGTCTCCTCATTCAAGGCGGCGCCTCACAGCAGCAATTAGACGGAGGTATCAACAAGTTGTCAGAGGACCACTTTTTAGATCAATGCAGTCCTCCCTGAGAAGCCTATGCGGTACAGAAACAGACTTATGATCATTTCTCCCTCTCTAAAAACTTCAATCCAATAGACTTTGTCTTTTCGGAAAATCCGGAGAGATCGCACGAGTTTTTTTTTATATCTTCGTTGTATCGTCGTTTCCCTGACCTGCGAGGTGAATGGGAAGATCTAGAGCGAGCCTAAGTTGAGATGTTGGTAGCAATGCGCATTGCTACGAGTAGGCGTAATAAGGCTAGGCATGCATGGTGTGTCTCCTCACTCCTCATGCTATCTCGCCTCTCTGATCTCATGTGATCAAACAATAATTAGAGAGTCTAACCAAGCAAGAACATGAAAAGGCGCTAGTTAGTCCGTGTGAAATATTCCGTGGTTTTTCCTTTCCTGCTTTGTCATCCTCTTCTCCTCTTTAAATCCCCAAGATGAAGCTTGTTCCGTACTGCTGTTCCGTCAAAATGCTCGCAAGGATAAAACCTAAACCTCAATATTTCCTCTGTTACTAAACTTTGCCATATCTTTTGAAATTGAGTAACTGTATGTCGGTAAGTCAAATGCATTATTTTCGATGCAGGTCAGCCAGTGCTCAACCAGCCAGTGCACATGGCGTCCAACACTGCAGCAGCTGCAAGGACAGCATCGGCGACCACTCAGCCACACTTCATGGCTGCAAGGAGTGCAGCCCAACTGCAGGGAGCGATGCAAGGTACGGTAGCAGTTGCGGTTACTGTAACTTCAAGTACGGTAGCAGAGATACAGTAGCTCAATCATATTCAGGCCAACCCTCGCCTAGTCGACCGACCTACACCATTCGTGGCCCGGCGCCGAAACAGAGTTTCCCAAGTAATACTGGCTACAGTATATTATTCAGTATATTCAGTATATTCAGTATTACAGTGTTCCATTATAGTAATCGTTTTCAGATGCTGAGCAGATGCGTCAATTGCTGATGAAGAACCCGGCCGCTTTGCAAGGTAATCGATAATCTGATGCCGTAAAACGAGACTACCACAGTATCTATTGTCCATCACTACAGTACGTCAAAGAATAAATTAATCCTTTGCAGACCTACCCTCAACTAGCCAAATCTACCCTCAATCTACGAGGCAAGAGAGTCCCGAAGTCCAAATTTTGGGTAAGTGCTGTTCGAGTATTTGGAAAAAATTTGTATTGTGTTTCTTCGATATCAAACTTTTGCCTCGTCTCTCATTGTTCTGAAAAAAAACCCGTGGACAATTGAGGAAAGATTCAGAATTTCATAATATATTCTTAACAATTTTATCATTTGTATCACTCAGGCACCTCCTCCATCATCCCTCGCCACAACTCGCGAAAGCGAAAGTATTCCAAGGTAAGAGATAAGAGAGATATTCCAAGGTATAAGAGCCCGTTCGCGTAAGAGTCAGACAAGGGCTGGCACAGCCAAAAAAGGTCAATTCTCTGAAAATGTGTATTTGGGGGTTCTCGACGATGCTAAAGACTGTGGACATGGTCATTTTTCATACTGAGCCTCCGTCGGCTCCAGATGACGTCACGTCGAAAACAGACTTTCATTTTTTACACCTCCATTAGGCGACCTAAAATTAAGTGAAAATGGCTCCGGGGCTAAATTTTGATGGCGGTCACGCCTGTAATTTTTATTTTTTTCGAATTTCAAAAATATTTTTGTTACAAAATGCAACTTTTTAATGCGGGATTTGGAAAAGGAGTGACCTATATAGGAATGACCGGCATAAGGTGAGGATTTCAAAAATATTTTATTCAGAATTTTAAAAAATATACTTTTTGAATGGCCATAAATAAAGTGATCTGAAAACGACGTCCTCTCCCTTGTTTACTCCTTTCCTTGACCTCGCTGACCTTAGGCAGGAGAGGGAGGCCGACGAGAGGGAGGAAGAGGGTAGATCAAAGGGGAGGGAAGGGAGTAAACAAGGGAGAGGACGTCGTTTCCAGATCACTTTATTTATGGCCATTCAAAAAGTATATTTTTTTTAAATTCTGAATAAAATATTTTTGAAATCCTCACCTCATGCCGGTCATTCCTATATAGGTCACTCCCTTTCCAAATCCTCCATTAAAAAGTTGCATTTTGTAACAAAAATATTTTTGAAATTCGAAAAAAATAAAAATTACAGGCGTGACCGCCATCAAATTTTAGCCCCGGAGCCATTTTCACTTAATATTTGGTTGACTAATGGAGTTGTAAAAAATAAAAGTTTGTTTTCGACGTGACGTCATCTGGAGCCGACGGAGGCTCAGAATGAAAAATGAGCATGTCCATCGTCTTTAGCATTGCCGAGAACCCCAATTCACACAGTTTCAGCGGATCGACCATTTTGGGCTGTGCCAGATGCTTTAAGATTTGTCCGATTCTTACGCGAACGGGCTCATAAGATATCTAAGATCATTACACTGAATTATACGGATACATTTCATTTCGAGGTTTGAAAGCATTTCTGCGTTTGAATGATTTAGCAACTGACTTCCCTTTAGCTTAGATGACCTTGCCTCCTTAAGATTTAAAATTGCTCTGAAACTTATTTGAACTTTACGACCTAATTAATAATCGTTCTTTCACTTCCAATCGAAATGACTCCTACCAATTATGGAACCCACTAGGCTAATCCATTATACATTCGACTGCAGGTCAGTGACCTCTCTTCCTTCCACCACAATCTTCCCTCGTCCTCTTCCTTCACCACCACGTCATCCGCTTCCTCTTCAGTCGAGAGGACCTCAATGATGAGCAAGTTCGGAGAAAGGAAGATCACAATCACGAAGAGGCCGGATGGTGGGTCGACTATGCATGCTAGAACATTAAGAGTTAGAGTTCCGAACTGAACAAAAACTGAAAAATCATGGTACAGAGGAATGGAAAGAATAGATCAATTTTTAATGCAATTTTTTAATGGATGCGAGTAATGTCTTAATCGCTTTTCTCTCTACAGGCAACGCCTCTGTCAAGGATCTCATGGAGTATCTGATGCAGTGGTGTATTGTGAGTTGTTATTGCTGTTGTTACCATCATTGTTGTTAGTGTTGTTGATGCAATTGTTTTGTATCAAAATTCATTTCCAGTCAACGTGATTTCAATTTGACTCTTTTGATTTTGGTACCTTCAAAGTTCCAGGCGACAACACCCGAGGAAATAGAATTCTCGAAAAAGGCAATTGAATCTCTCGAGAAGAAGTTGAAGGAGAAGAAGGACCAGATGGACGGGTTGATGCGGGCTGTTGAAACTGAAGGTATTATTAAGGCTTTTTGTTGTTGTTTTGGTTTGGATTGTGTTGAAAACAAAAACAACAGCAAGAATAACAACAATGACAAGTAACCCTCTCTGCAGGTGCAGAAGTGGGTCCTTGTGTGCTCGTGCCACGGACACTGGACGGACGAATGGAGGTGAGAGGGCTCAGAAAGAATAACAAGAATATCGGATTTCTTAAATTTGTTTTATGCTGCCTTCAGTGTCGAACATTGATCATTTTGGGGGGTCAATTTTGGGGGGTCATTTTGAGGGGTCAATTTGATGGGTCGATTTGATAGATCACTCTTTCCCCTCCCTCACTCTTCTTCCGCCCTCATTCCTCCCCTCCTCAACCACCTCGAGTGAGCGATCTCGAAGGAAATCCTCTCCCCTCTCCCCATTTGCATCCAAACTCCCTCCATAATCGAATTTTCTCCCTCACTCCCCTCGATATCGCCCGCTCGAGGTGGTTGAGGAGGGGAGGAATGAGGGAGGAAGAAGAGTGAGGGGAGGAGAAAGAGTGATCTATCAAATCGACCCATCAAATTGACCCTCAAAATGACCCCCCAAAATTGACCCCCCAAAATGATCAATGTTCGACACTGAAGGCAGCATTAAAAGTGAACTATCCTAAAATCGTTCTATTAAATCACCATTTATTCATTTTTATTGTGGAGAAGGGTTGTGAAACTCATGCCATTGAATCAATTAATCTGTTTCTGAGATTCAAGCATAGCAGACAGAAAACCTGTTTTCTTTCCTTTCTGCTAGCCTAGATTTATTTTTTTGCTATGTTAAAGCTGATGTGAATGAGAAAAATCGGCTTCCTTTGAGGTAGCCGGCAAGAAAGGATTCCCTCATGTCACCTATGCCAAGATTTTTCGTTTCAAAAACACTTGCAAGGCAGAGTTGAAGGTTTGTTTGTAACGATTATAGAGTACAAATTATCGCCACAAAGAAAAGATAGAGGAAATGGATACTCAACCAGGGAAATTATGAATTATTGGTATTGCACGATTCAACGATCATCTCACGTCAACTCGTTCAATATTGCTGTGATGTGATGTAACTATTTTTTTCGAAACGCCCGCTTTATAAGCCCCGACCCCTTTCAGTCCCTGCCCATCTGCAAGTTCGGCTTCGATATCAAGGAGAACGAGGCCCCGCAAGTGCAGGTGGGCGATCAATTTCCGAAAAATCAGAAGAAAAATTTCAAAATTTATTTTAAATTAGACACGAACCGTAACCAAAGTTCTTCCGCATATAATAACAGCCAGTGATCTTTTGAAGTCCTGACCTGAAAAAAAGTCTGTTTGGTATTAGTCGTTGGAGTAAATATGAAAAGGGGATATTGATCTTGATCTCGTAACTAATCCCACTGCAGGCTCAACAGCCAGCCGCAGCCGACATCTGGATCCAGAACATGGGTATGCCGTATCTGGCCGAGGGAGGCAACCTACCGTCTCCGGCAGCGCCTGCTCCAAAGGTCTTCTACCAGATTTATTACTCTTGGCTTGCGAAAGATTTGCGGAATGCGAGAAGCTCCTGCAAAGTTATTGCACAGTAGGTCATTTCGTGATTTTTTTCAGCAGCGAAACATAGATTCGTATGCCTCCCAAATGACTGTCAAAATTTTGTCATCTCTTAAAATCTGTTTCACCTATCCTATCCATTTTTTGCGTGTTTTCCACTCCCGTTAACGTTGTGTCGAACATTCTCTAGTTGAACAATAACCACTTTATGTACATTGTGCCTTTTACCTTGTTCCGGTGCTCAGCACTTCCCTGTTTCCAGAATTCTTCAGAAACTCTCTGAATAACCTAATTAGTTAACTAACTAATAGCTTAATTAGTTAACTAACTAACAATAATAAATTATTTCAGCAAGTGTGCGTCAATCCGTGGCACTACCAGGTGGTGCAGCTCGAAACGAGCATCCCGCATGCGAACCCCAACAAGAATCAGTCGCATAGTGAGTGCTTTTTCTGCGATATTGAACGAATAAGCGTCAGATCATGATTGCGTCTCACCGTGGAATTAAAAACGGATCTATGAAGAGAATTCTAAAATATTTTTTCAATGTTTATAATCTTCAGAATTGTAACCCAATTTTGTAGCTCATGACCACCAAAATGATTTTTTTATTTCAGAAGAACAAGAAGACTTCTCGATCATTGACGCCCAGCAGCAAGAACAACAAACACTCTTACAACAACAGCCGATGCAGCAGCAGCTGCAACAACTGCGACAACAACAACAACAACAACTGCGACAACAACAACAACAACAACAACAGCAGCAGCAGCAGCAGCTGGCCACCTCGCAACCCTCAGCTCCTCCACCAATGACAAGGCGACAATCGAGTGCTCACTTGCTCGAGTCACTGCGGGTGATTACTGATTTATACTGGACTTTTAAAATGGTATTCAATAATTAAATTTGAAATGATTGCAATTATTGAATTACAGGCACAGAAACAAGCTCAGATGCGACAGCAGCAACCACAACAAGCCTCCGCTGGTTAGTTTCCTGTCGTTGATACTCTGGCCAGACGCCGTTTTTTGTGTTCGTATAGCGTTCTTAATAGCGAAAACAATAATGAAAATTCAAACACTCTACAGGCGCAACTATATTCACCCACACTCAACCCGCGGCCTTCAGCACCAACCTGCTTCCGACATCCCTGCAACACCAACAGCAGCAGTCCAGCCCCATGCACCATCTGCTGCAACCGTAGTCGGCACTGCCTTATCAACTGATCTCTGAGGAGATGATGAAGACGCTGGCGGGCATGCAGCCACAACAGATGTCGCTGTCTCTGAGCAGCCCGCAGCATGCTGCAGCTGCTGCAGCGGTCGTGCCGACGCAGCAGCATATGCTGCAGCCCGACGTCATCGATCGCACGCTGGCACGGCGGCAAGACGCTGCAGCCGCAGTCGCAGCTCGATCTGCCGCCAAGCCTGCCAGGGATCGAAGCATCCCGCAGGAGCTCGATTCACAGATGGCTTGGGAGAAGAAGATTGATATGAGAGATCCGTTCATCCTTAATGCCTGGAAGTCGGAGGAAAGGAGACTACTGAATCTGACTCCGCCTCGGTTCATGCCGCGAATGGTACGTATTTGTTGAAATGGTGTCATTGTTTAGAATTTAATGTTCAAGTAGTAATTATCGTTGGAATTAACTAATTAATACCTCTCAGGAAGACGAGGAGCTGAACGAGTGGTACGAGGCATATGGAGAGAGGCTCGTTGATGAGCGCAAAAAGTAAGATATACATTGTTGCAATCATCTTGCAAATATCTCACGAAGTTTCAGTTTTTGCCAAATTACCGAGTGTCGCGGATAGGAATAGGATAAGCCGGTCCCGTGACTTCCTTCCATATCCCGACTACCAGCGCCCTTGTTTTCCTTCCATCCCCGGATGTGCCCGGTAGTATAATAGATCCTTTATCGACAGTGGAGACTACGGAGGGGACAACTTTTCATGCGAGAGCACGGTTGACTGAAGTGGTATGGCTGCTGCGACTCCTCACCACGGTGGGGGCGGAGTCTAGGGGGCAATGTGAGAACGGGGAGAGAGAAAGGGGAAGAAGAGGGTACGCTAGATGATAAGCGTATGCATGTTCCTTGTGGTGTAGCGGAGAGAACGAGAGGGTATGACATCCACGCTTCCCTAATAAGGCCAGTCCCTGGCCTTGCTTAGGCGATCGGAATAGGGACTGAGAGGGAAGGTAAATGGGAACTACGAATGTAGAGAACTGTGTAAAATAACAGGGTGTGGTGTAGCGGGCTTACGACGGGAGTATGGGACCGGGTAGAATTGAAGAAATGAATGAGCTGATTAATAATCTAGATTGTGCTTGCAGCAGCCAATGAATAGTGAGGAATGAATAGGGGGAATGAATGACTTG
The DNA here is from genome assembly GCA_900490845.1 of Pristionchus japonicus. Lineage (NCBI taxonomy): Eukaryota > Metazoa > Nematoda > Chromadorea > Rhabditida > Neodiplogasteridae > Pristionchus > Pristionchus japonicus. The sequence goes on along the minus strand of LS491161.1, from coordinate 2,336 downwards.
ATAATCGAAATGAGTAATGAGTATACAAGAAATTCGGCAATATTCTGTGGAGTTTGTGCTCCCTCCGAGAAAATGGTGGAAAGTGGTGTCGAATAAAGGAATTAAAGTACGATAAAAACGATGGCAGGGCAAGGGGCTGAACAAGTTAGGGGAGTTGCTTGAGTAGATCTGAAACCTTAAGGGGAGAGAGAGACGTGGGTAAGAGGGGTTATCGTTGTTGGAGTGTTGAGGAGAGAAGAAGGCTGCATGAATTGAGGGTCGTCTGTTGTTCGTGTGATGTTGTCGATAGAGAGAGAGATGGAGATGGAATAGATAGAGATTGAAGATTGAGCGAAGGTGAAGAGAGAGAGTGCGTGACGATTGAAGTTGGAGCGGAGAATTACAATCAAAATGTTGGGGGGGGGGTTAAACAACTCAGTGCGAAAGTAATTGGGTCGAGGGGTATTTCAAAAGATATCTTTTCAATCTCTCTCCACAGCTTTTCACTGAGTTCTCTCTATTTCTTTTCTCTACACAAGGATTCAAAGTAGACGAATGATAGACGAGACTCAATATAAAATCTATTATGTTCAACAACAAAAAAAAATCAGTAGGGTGCAGACGGGAATGTGGGTGAATGTTAGTAGTCAGTTAGATGTTCCGTGAGGTGACTACGTGATAATGAAAACGAATTAGTGTGGTTGTAGAGATCACTACGAAGCGGGGCCAGAGTTTTGCGCTCAAAAATGTCAGTAAACGGAAATTGCACTGCCGGCTTATGATAATAGATAGTGCATGGACGCACGCATGAACACGAGCTAATCAGTAAGTCTATGTACAGTTTCGGGGGATTAGAGAGAACGAGAGGGGGGGATAAATTGACTATTCATGAGCGTAATCATCTCTTCGGTAGCGATCATTTCGTTTCACTAATCCAGAGGGTGTTATGGGAGAAGTTCAAGTATCATAAAGATGAAAAGGAGAGATTTGTGCTAGTTGGATGAGAGCTTTGGGAGTGTACGAACGGATTGAGTTGATTGATCTAAAGTGACAGGTTTGGAGAAGAGGTGAGAAATGTTGGGTGTGAACGTCCTTGAACGATACTTGAACTCTATTTAGGGGAACGCTAAGAGATAGAGTAAGAAACTACTCTAATCAGATCTACTTTCAGCAACTTTAGAATGGGGAGGGGGGTGAACCTGTAGTGCTGCCTCCGTAGTCGATGTTGAGATGGTATTCCACTGTCGAAAGGATTTGGGCAGGGGATGGAAGAGTGAATGGTAGGGGAAACGATGGGGTTGAGGAGGTTTTGGGCGCTGGCAGGCTCTACGCTGACACTAAGGTGGGAACCGAAAACTAGACCTATCTGCTAAGCCTAGTCCGACGAAACAGTCTCCCGAGTGAGCTGTATTCGTAAAATTAAAATCTGCCTGCTTGCAGATTACGCCCTAATACATAAAGGAGATGCACCTTTCGGTGTGCTAATTGTGGCAAAAGAGCAGATATAATGGAGATATTGTGGGGAGAAAATGTGCATGATAAGAGTCTATTCTTTCAGACTCTTGAATTATCGTGATAAGCAGGCTGGGAACTAATCTAGAGGAATCAGGAATTGCTAAATGTCTAGACTGACGGCCGTTCAGTACTTGATAAGACGATAATGCAACAAGATTACCTAGAATAATTCTCAATGGGGCGCCCCTACTCGGTAATTAAATATTGAATTGATTGTAAAAATGATGACAGTAGTATTAGTATACATCAGATGACAAATTTTTGTCATCTGACCGACATCTCTTTTTCAAGGCCTTTTCGCGGTAGCGATTGTTTTCCTTAATAAACCTTTATTTAAAATTAAATATTCAAACATGTCTTACAGGTCTTTTCGTTTGATGGACTTTTTAAAATCATTTCCAATCGACAAATTGACTAATCAAGAAACAGAATTCCTTGTTAAACTTTTATTTCGATTTGCATTCAAGTTTGGGTATGTTTCTGCAGAGGGACTTATTGCAAGAAGCGAAGATGAACCATATTTCTTCAATGACGCAAAAGTCATCAGTAAACTATATCACCATGCAAAAGTCAATATTCGTCTGCGGAATAACAATGGTGTCGTTCATAGAAACATGACTCCTGATGAAGATTATGAACTACACACAAAGATTAAACCTGATCAATCTCTACCTGTTGTGGTTGATAACGAGAATGGCTTACATGTGCTAGAGTCATTTCTCATTCACCTCAAGGAACCTACAACTGATCATGAAAACGTTTAAGCGTTTGTTTAATACTCGGTTGAACTCAAACCCAACGCGGATTGCTTATCTCAACGGTCAATCTGCAAATCTCACCTC
>LS491138.1:191724-207026 GCA_900490845.1 Pristionchus japonicus | reverse complement strand
AGAACGAATCTTTAGCTTTGCTAGAAGGAGAGTTATGAAATATCGAGTTCAATTTTGCTGAATATCTGCAGCCATGGAGAATGGTCGCAGCAACTTGAAACTTTTTTTCTGGATAGCCCTTGGACTGGCCTCTATGCACAAAAAGTTTGGTGAGTTGGAAAAAATCCACCAAAGAATAATGAATGTTCGAAAAAGTATGGCTCGCTTGCGTCATCACTATGCAATTACAGAGTGCTTTCGCCGCTACCATTATATGTGCGTCGTAGTCTTCTATAGAATGTCTGTGCAACAGAACAGAAATTCGGTCGATATCAGGTCTGGTCAAAAAGTTAGAGACGATTGAAAAAGTGCCCGAATACTTTCGGTCGCTACTGTAGATCAAAAAATCGATAATCGATTGGACCCTCAAGATAGTGCTCATCTTGTAGAGCTCGTCGAGCTGATCTTAGATCATATCAGCTTTCCCCATAAAATCAATTTTCAAGAAAGTTATGAGGGGTCAAAGTTACGGAAAAGCTTAATTTTCAGTCATTTGCATTTTCAATTTGCATTTTTCAAATTCGTCTTTTTTTGAAAACTTTTTCGATCGAATTCGGCAACTTTGACCCCTCATAACTTTCTTGAAAATTGGTTTTATGGGGAAAGCTGATATGATCTAAGATCAGCTCGACGAGCTCTACAAGATGAGCACTATCTTGAGGGTCCAATCGATTATCGATTTTTTTGATCTACCTTCAAATCGATGGGAAACCACTCGTCCTGGTCGGAACCCCCACATATAATATACCAAAATTCTCGGGAGAGTGAGATCTTTCTCCTGGCAAAATTTCAGAGCTTACCTCGGAAGAATAAAAAAGTCGATCTTCCCACAGGCGTCAAAAAATTTTTCACCCCATGACCAAATAACCAATCGATAGAGCTCGGAAAACTGTCCCTAGTATCCAAATTTGCGGCCATTTGGAAGCATTTTGAACGAAATATGTGCGAAAAACGATTTTAGGGTCCCACATGGGCAGGGCCGTATAGGCGTCCTGAGGGCCCAGATCAAAAAACGCTTCAAAACCTATTTTTAGGATCAAAAGTTACCCCTGATGCCAAGTTTTGGGACCATTCAGATTTTCCCCTGTTCAAATCGCTTGTTGATCCTAATATGGACAGCCTCATATTTTGATGACTTTTCAACAAACATAATCATTTTAAAGACCAACCTAAAAACTTTCAGGGAAACGATGATACGTATATGATTGTTGAGAACCTCCGAGCCTATCTTCGCACTCTCGATCCCAACTTCCCGTATTATCTCGGTTTTCGAATGAAACCATTCCTGGTACTGGTCTGTCTATCCTCGCCCCCTTTTCATCTAAATATTATCAGAAGAACGGATACAACCAAGGCGGGGCAGGATACGTTATGTCGAGGTGAGATTGGAAAAATGAGCCTTTTTCATTTATTCTGCGTTGAAAGGCCTTGAAAATCAGTCTAAGCTTTGCTAATGAAGATGGCTTTGTTGAATTACTAGCCGTTTAGAAAAGCACTTGAACTCTTCTCTCGGAATGCGTACAACAACACAATCTGCTCATTTGGTGCAGAGGACGTAGCAATCAGCAGGTATTCAAGCGAAACATATAGATAGTTACAGATTGGAGAATTTCGTGCATGTCAGGAAACACTTGACAAGTACAGTACGACTATTTATAGAAGGCATTTCAGATGTCTCGCCAATATTGGTATCTTCCCACACCCCACTGTCAATGAGCATGGTGAGACAGACATAAATAATATAAAAATTCAAAAACCACGAACTCAGAGTTGAAACTTTTCCACTCGATCATTTATCGCCAGTTTTAGAACATTAACTCAATTCACCCGAAAAATGCCATTATGACGATTTTGGAAGTGAACAGTTTGATGTCTTAATCTAACCAGGTCAGCAGCGATTCAACGCGTACCATCCTCGATTGACACTCGAAGGCTTCGAGGGACACGAATACTGGATCCTTGACCCTCTAATAACAGTGAGACTATTTGTCTTTTCATTATTTCGTATATACTCTTATATAAAGCAGAGATGTCTGTCCGTGCGTGCGTCCGTGAGACCCCTATTTCGAAATACATGTAAACAAGTTTCGTAGCACGCGCGCTTCTCCTCAGAAATATTGCGAAATAGGTACTTCGCGCAAGAGGGAGATGAGATGGGACGAGAGGGGAGGAAGGAGGGGGCATCGGGCACGCCATACGCGTGTAGGACCCATCTGGTTTCGTATATGGTGACAGTTAATTATTATGCAGCTGATAACCCATTTCGGGATGAAAGTGAACTTATTCATTACAGGGCTTCGAAGGAATCGCTCGTGATTTCATCTCCTTCCATAATCTGTCGCCAAATGAAATCAGATTGTTCGAGATTTTACTGTATCGTACAAAAGTAGACGGCAAACGTATACTTCAGATGAAAGAATCGATGCCATTATGATATATGAGATTGGGATTTTCCATTGAATGTCATATTTTCCTGATAAAGCAGTATTTGGAACTCGAAAAGCTTTGTATTGTCATAGTATTGTCATAGTATTGTCATTGTTCACTCTTACGATCGCGTCGGGCGGTCGACCGCCAGTCCCCCGATTTCTTCCACCCCAGTCTGGAAAACCATCAGCCACCAACCTTCAGCAATCCGATGAGAATCGCACAATTGGCACATTTCATGAGACCCATGAAGTATTCCCATCTCTCAAGTGATCCACAGTCAAGACAGACCCCGTTCAAGAAAAATGATACTCGAGTTTTCCCTAAACCACGTCAATCTGGGAATTGGGTGACTGCCTGCTCTATGTACTTCAAATCTCAAATAAAGTTTGACCATCAAATGAGAAGATCTATGTGAGAAAATACCTCCCTTGACCCAAAGACGCATTGAGTACGAAGAACACAATCCCTTCCCTGAAGGTGCCGACGTGCAGCCCCGTTACCTGATATCAGGATAAATCAGAAAATCTATACTGTTTCATGAGGATTATTAGTCTCTACCACTTCATCACTTGATCAAAAGACACAAACTATATGAGCGCATTTGTGTTGGCTAGTCAGTTATGGAGCTGTGGCGCCGCAATGATATAGCTCATGTCAGAGAAAGGAGAGAGAGTGTGTGTAGTGTGTCACTTCCGTTCGCTCATTGCACCGTCTCTCACCAGTGCATTCCGAAATCCACACCCTTTCGCCTTTGCGGCGCCGATATGAAGAAGGCGAGAGTGAAAGAGAATTGAGGCGTGCCCAAACGTCGAATTTATACTTTATTCAAATATTAAAAAAAAGCCTTTTGCAGAAGCGCTAGCATAGCTAGAGCAAGTCCTTTATGGCAGATCAAGTCATACTCAAACTTCATAGTCGATTCAATTAATAGACGATAAACCGAAAACTCTAATTTATTCGAGATCTTTGCTCATTAAGTGTTAATGAGAACCATTATCTCGAGAGATAAAGAAAGAGGATTCAACTCGCTGAGTGAATATAAAAGAGCCCAGGAGAGAAAGATTACTCATTCGCTCAAGGAATCTCATCGAGCGTCGATGGACAAAGACAACCCGGATTTGAAGAAATTCGCTGCTCATGGTAAGTGAATTAACATTTTCATTAGTTCATTCGCAAAATAGAGTGTCATTTAGACGCAAATTGTTATCGGGAAATAGGTTCCAGTATATTTTGCCTTCTCTCTTCAATTTGTAAATCTCCTTTCTTTTTTTTCAGTTTCTGAGTCGATCACATCGGGAACTTCGTCAGATTCATCATCTTCTACAGTCTCAACTGCTTTGTCAACCTCAACTTCGATGGTAAATTCTTCATCCAACGCAACACCTGGAATGACTACTGTCTCGAATCCTTTCTTCAAGGGAAATCTTTCCTCGACAGATCAGAGCAAACTCAAGGATGCTTTCGGACGCCCTCTATGAATGTGAACACCACCATGAACTGAGATAAAACGGTTGAATTGTTATAATTAATTGTTGAAACGGAGCAAACCATTGTACGAACTCTGGGAATTTTATTAATTTTGTTCATGCAAGCTACAAACATTTGAAATATCTTGATGTTGCATACGAAATCGTTGCGTGTGTTAGAGAGCGAAGGAAGATGCATAATGACATCTGAAGAGATAACGTTTAGAGATAAACATTTGAATTTAGGTACATAAGAGGAGCAAACTGCTTTAATGTTGGGCCGATTAGCGAAGAGTCAAGCGTGCGCACGCTAAAGAGAGCGTGCGAACGTGCTAGTCGACCTTGTGTTCAACTTATTCAGCAAAGAGAGAGAAGCTCAATGTTCCAAGCGGAAGTTCATTCATCAATTTGAGGACAACTATGATGAAAGGGGTTAACAGAGTATTGATGTGGTAGTATATCCACGATTGGGGAAATTATCTACTCAAGTTGTATATCCGGAATACGGCTAGCTGATTTGCCCATTATCTTCAGGATCGTTTTAGATTCATTGATGAGATTCCCCAAACTGAAAGATTTCAACTTCAATACCGTGTCAATGCAGTTGTTTAACGTTCATATGTATTAACTTGAAGGAAATAATAATAGCTTATACTAGTCTTTCATGCGTTGTAGGTGTTTCATCAAAGGCTGCATTGTTTCCGTGACTAGCGTTCTTCGAACGCTAGATCCTGCGGATGGCAGTGTCGCTTCGCGACACGATTGCCACGCACCATCGCGAATTCACAAAGCTAAAATACATCATCTTCTCCTAACCTTGCTAGCCATTCATAAGCATCCGTCTAGCACCTTTCAACGCACCAGACTTTGGCTAATTGGCAATGAGTTATACCGTCCGATCTGTCAAATTAAGCAACGGTGGGCACAGCTAGTTGTTGGATCGAATCCGGGAGTGAGAAACTTTTTTTTGCACTATCTCATTTGTTGTATTAGTACATGCAACAACTGTTGCGTGTTGTTTAGCTGGGTTTTGCATGTTTTGTACCCCTCTGAGATGATTATGCAGGCTTCCGATCTGTTGCATCATAAACCGCACTCCTTATACCGCTCCTAATCGCAGCAGGCACTTCCAATGAACACCTTTCCCTCATCTCCCTCCTCTCCCTCCTCTCCCTCTTTCAATAACAACATAATTGAATCATCTCTTAATTTGATCACCCCCTCTCTCCCTCTTGTCTCTCTAATCTTATTACCGTGCCGGATTCGTGTGACAGAAATATAGAAACTCCTCTAAGTATAGGAGGGGAAAGCAGGAGAGGAGATCCTTTGCATCTTTGCATAATTGATTCTTGATAATTGAATCATCTCCCCTCTCCCTCATTGTCCTCGCAAATCGAATCATTTTCCCCAGATTTCGCCGGCCTGTGGCGGAGTGGGGTCAAATATGGTTTCTCCTCTAGGTATAGTAGATCCTCCTCTTCAGTACCCCCAGGATCAGCCAAGCACCCCTCTAGGTCCCCCGTTCCACCCCTACAGTACCCCCTAGGATCAGCCAAGCAACCCTCTAGGCCCCCCGTTCCTCCCCTACAGTACCCCCTAGGATCAGCCAAGCAACCCTCTAGGTCCCTTGAGCCACCCCTTCAGTACCCCCTAGTATCGGCCAAGCACCCCTCTAGGTCCCCCAATCCTCCCCTTCAGTACCCCCAGGATCAGCCAAGCACACCTCTAGGTCCCCCGATCCTTAACCTACAGTAACCCCAGGATCAGCCAAGCACCCCTCTAGGTCCCCCGATCCTCACCTACAGTAACCCCCTCGGATAATCCAAACCCCCTCTAAATTCCCCGAGGAGGCTCCTCGACAGTAGCCCATAGGATCAGCCAGGCACCTCTCTAATCAGCCAAGCTCTCCACTCTCTATCCCCGGCCTCCCCTACCCCGAGATCCCCTCCCCTCCCCACTCACCCCTCCCGCCTCCGACGACCACCTCGCACGCGCGCACTCACTCACAATGAGGCAATCAATCTCCCCCTCCCTCCCCTCCCCTCTCCCTAATTGGATCACTCTCCCCTCTCTCCTTTATTGCTTTTCGCTAATCGAATCAAACCCGCCAGATTGAGCGGACAAGAAATATCGAAACTCCTCTAGTTATAGGGCGATTCTGTTCAGAACTTTTCCCGAGTTGGCTTTTTTAAAGATCACAAACACTATAGCTGATTCAAAAGTTTTCGTTTTCCATTCATATCAAGCTTTTGTACAGTCGAAGGTGACAAATTCGCGATTAGAGTGCTTCGAGATAAAGGGTTGAACGATCGAACCTACGGTTATCGACGGTTGTTGATTTTTGAGGTGAGCAACGAAAACAACAGAAAAGATAACAATTTGAAAAGTCACGAATGTATTCGGATCTCAAAAGTAGCGTCAAAGGCCAAAGATCTTTTGTTTGAGGTGCATAGAAGCTCAGTAGTAGGGATGCCGGAAAAAGTTCAAGTTTCAAGCGCTTGGCCACTCTGAAGGGTACTTCAAGTGCTCGGTTAGAAAACCAAGCGCTTGGTTTGTGGAAAATGTGCGAGAGAGCATGAAAATAGTGGAGAGTGGTCATCCAAGGGCTTGGAATAAAACGAATCGCTTGTTTTTCCTTTCATCACCAAACCAAGCGCTTGTGCGAGAGATGCGAGAGATGCTATTAGACATTCGAGTAAGTTCTGTTCAATTCAAGCTATGCAGCTCGCAAACGTCTATCTAAATGCGTAAGAATCAGATAACAATTTCTGTCGGAGATCTTATCCTAAGTTCCCAAACTTTCCTTGAGCAGAAGCAGGAATAATGAAGCTTGTTGATGCAATTTCATTCCTATTTTCAGCTTGAGAATATGCAGCCATCAGAAACGAAGGAAAGGAAAGCATCGGAGAATCTCAAAATCTCTGACGATCTCTATACTACAAACTAGATATATATCGTTAAACGAATCCCACCGTTCCCTGAAGCCAGAACAATTCCTTCCACATACATACATATCATCCCTGGTAGAAGTGCAATGACACCATCAAAGTTGCGTATATGAGGCCGTTTGCGTAAGATTCAACAAGTGAATGGAACAGGTATAAAATCGAGATGCCTCAAAAGTTGGCTCCAGGGGTTATTTTGGACCCTCTACGCGAAAAACCAGGCCACTTTGTCATATGTCCCCTTTTCGCTCCGGGAGCTCACCCCCCTCATTTTGGCCGTAATTTGTTTTTGCCCGTTTTTTCGCCTGAAAATCGTCAAAATGGCACGAAATCTGGTTCCTCTGAACAGAATTTCGAGCTCTATCGATTGGAAAAAAAAATTTTTTTTGGAAATTTTTGTATATAAGAAAAAAAAATTTTCTCAGAATGCTCATGCAAGGCTGAAATTTTCAGGGATGATTGAACATTTTCCCCTGATCATTTTAAGCTATATAAACATGGGGGTCGTCCTTGCAAGAACAATTCTATACTGAAAAATGTGATTTTGAGAAAAATAAAACTTTCACAATGCCCTCGTTATGGTGCTCATTTTGTAGAGCATGAGGAGCTGATCAACTTTTGTTCACACCTTATGTCCGAAAAACGTCTCCTTGCAAAGTTACAGCCGGTCAAAGTTGCCATGATTTTGGGATTCATTTCAATGACTTTTTCAGCGCCTGTAACTTTGCAATGAGACGTTTTTCGGGCATAAGGTGTGAACAAAAGTTGATCAGCTCGACTTGCTCTACAAAATGAGCACCATAACGAGGGCATTGTGAAAGTTTTATTTTTCTCAAAATCACATTATTCAGTATAGATTTGTTCTTGCAAGGACGACCCCCATGTTTATATAGCTTAAAATGATCAGGGGAACATGCTCAATCATCCCTGAAAATTTCAGCCTTGCATGAGCATTCTGTGAAAATTTTTATTTTTCTTATATACAAAAATTTCCAAAAAAAATTTTTTTTTTCCAATCGATAGAGCTCGAAATTCTGTTCAGAGGAACCAGATTTCGTGCCATTTTGACGATTTTCAGGCGAAAAAACGGGCAAAAACAAATTACGGCCAAAATGAGGGGGGTGAGCTCCCGGAGCGAAAAGGGGACATATGACAAAATGGCCTGGTTTTTCGCGTAGAGGGTCCAAAATAACCCCTGGAGCCAACTTTTGAGGCATCTCGATTTTATACCTGTTCCAGAGCCCGTTGGAAATTTGTTGAACCGTACGCAAACGGCCTCATATAAATCAGTGCTTGCTGACCACGTTTGATTTCAAGCTGATATTGTCGAACTCGAATTTACATTGCATAAGGAAACTTACACAGTTCGTGCGTAGGAATTGGACGCATCCGTATTTATCGTGTGACGGATCAGCAAGTATTTCAGGAAAAATTTGCGATGCCTCCGATCGCGCGCGCACATTTCTCCCAGATCTTATCGAATGTCGCGAACCACCTTTCTCATCCGGAAGCTTTTCTTCGGGCAAACTGAAACACTTTTGCACTCACTTTCGTTAGATCAATATTTTGACTATTTCGTGATCAATAGCTTCTTTCAATATCCGTGTTCAGATTGGAGCGATGCGTTTTCCCTATTGCCAGCAGGCTTATCACTGCTCTCATGCCATCAGAGTCACTCTTGCTGTTATCCTAGTTTCACTATGCGCCATTGCTGCTCTGAAATACGTCGTGAGAGCGAAACTGAGAAATCATGATCTAATAAGGAATTTGAGTCAACGATAAGGGAAGAATTCACAACCGGACCCGAACCGTTCATAATAACTGCGGAGCCGAGAACGGATCGAAGGTGGCGCTTTTACTCTGATTTTTTTTAAACATTCTGAACAAACATTCAATTTCAGCCTTGAGATCGCGATCGTAATTGTTCTCACAAATGGTTCAGATGTGGATAGCTACCGAACAGCAATGAACAGGTTAGACTTCCAACTATTTAGAGACTGACTTGTAGTTAGTTTGATTAGCATTCTTCAGCATTGAAAATTATTCTTCTCTGCATGGATATAAACTTCTAGTGGAGGAGGACACTAAATACAAGGAGTGTGAACGGCATGCAGATGTGAGTAAGACGTAGAGATGACAAATTCAACTTTCTCAAACGGTTCTCATTTGTGATACGTTAGGATAAAAGATTTTTTTGCATTCTTGACATGAAATTGCACAAATTCCAGAAATTCTTCAAAAGGCACTGTCATACGCATCAACTTATGCTCAATGAAGTGAGAACTATTACAGTTTGTGAAAACACGACGAAAAAGGAAATTGATAGCAATTATAAAAATTCAGCTTAGTGAATCATCATGGGTTCTCTTCATAGATGCGGATGTCGGAGTTGTGGATCCAAACAAGTAAGATCGTTTGTCAACTTGGAAGAATATTCAAATCTATTAAAGGCTGATCGATGATTTCATCGAGCCTGAATTTGACATTTATCTGTACAATCGCTTCTACAACTGGGAGGTTCGTTTTATGAAATACAATCGTATCATGTATTATCTCTCGATATTCTGTTGGTTTATAATTTGAAGATATCTTCTTTCCGGACATTTTGTTTCCAGTTTGCCGCCCAATATCTTCTAAAGAACAACGACAGAGGTCGAAAATGGCTCTCTACGTGGGCAGAAATGGAATTCACCGTGAGTAATCTGTATTTCATTTGTCGGAGAATCCTGAAACGTCTAGACAATAATAAATGCCATCATTATAAAGCTTCCCAAATCGTTTCACGGAACTGACAACGGAGCGTTGCATATTCTCATGATGCATTATCTTTCTCCCGAAGCAGCAAACCGAGACTCGAGGTTATTTCCATCGTTATGTTTTTAGAAAACCCTATTTGAGAAGAGTCCCAAAAGTTGCAAACTTTGTGCTTAATGACATGCTAACTCCATTCTTGAATACGATTCACAGACGCCGAATGATCATTTTAGCATTGGCCGATTGTGTCGCTCCATGTGGGAAAGTTCGGCCAATATGAATGATCTCTTCACAATGCAAGCCTGCACACGATTGGTTCGTCGAGGAGAAACTTTCATTAGAGAATTTATAGCTGAATTGTCAGGTTATTGGCGAAAGAAGCCTGTTCCCAGAGCAACATGTCAAGATCTTCCCTAAGGTATAGGTATAGTTAATTATCCACCACATTCACTAGTTTCTAATCACAGGGACGTGGCTGGGCTCGCGATTTGTGGCTATTGAGATCACGGTGGTCTTTCGATGATTTCATGTTGCACTCGATCAAAGAACAGGTTTGATATCATTCATAGCTTATTGTTACCAGTCAATGTTCTTCAGAGACTGCACCCGGAAAGGATTGCCAAACGCGATCTGAACTATGATCTGATCTACCCGACGAGAGATACGAATGATCATTGGCTTGCCTTCCCTGTTCTGAACATTACTGAGTCCGAGGTAAGAATGGCGAATGTGAATGAAGTTCAATACATCCCTAAGAACGGTGAGAAGCGATGGACTATGGATGGCAGATTCAAAATAACGAATGTGTGGCGAACGAATCTATTCAATCGAATTTTGAATATGAAATTGCAGAAACAAGTAAGTGTGTTTTTGTTGTTTGAGCGCTTTTGTTGTACAAGCACGATTTTGTCAATATTCAACATTGGTTTTAGTATGAACACCTCGGAAACTACATATCAAAGTTTGTGCAAAATGAATGAAGATCGAGGGGAGAGATGAAGATAGAGCCATGGGACAATTGATCTATAACCCTAAGTATTAAGAGCTTTAATCGTTCATGAATGAGCTGTTGTCGTGAACTTCTCATAATTTGTTGAGAATAATCATTGATAAATAATCGCGATTCATCCATGTCCAATCAAATCGATATACACAATACACAGTGGAGAATGATGACAGAGAGGTCGAAGCACTGTTATAATCTTTCCATTCTCTGACATTGTATCTGTTTCACCAGAGACTAAATAGATAGTGTCTAAAGCACACGGTGAACAGAAATGACAGAAAGGTGAGGTTTCCAGACTGATCATTGTTATACTGGCATAGCAGTATCGCAAACCAACTTTCGAAGTCGAGAAATGGCTTTTTGATCAAACTACTTTTATTCAGATTCGGTATCTACTTGACATATAGTTGAATTTATCATTATATTTTCTGTATCAATTCATCAATAATCTCCCTGTAAGATTCTTTCTCGAATTGTAGTCCATCGGACGTCAAATGTTTGCTGTCTGTGAAGTACGCGTGCATCGTCTTCGGATTATACCTGAGGAGACTCGACATGGGAGAATTTAATTTGATAGAAAGGGTTAAAATCCTTCACTGACCACCAGCATTCTCCATTCCGTTCCGAACAGAGTGGTCCAGATGTGTTATGTCTGATGATATTGGAAAAGTGATGAGGAAGTTCATCGAGTCGACGGAAGTAATTTGAGTTTGAAGAGATAAAATCCTGAATCGGAATCACATTTTATTTTCAAAAATCTTTCAGCAAGCGTACCACATATCGCGAGTAAAATTTGTCGAGTGGTTTACGCATCACTAAGCGGAAGCTCAAACTTGTAACGAATCCTGCAATTAACTTGCGATGACAAAAAATCACAACCAAAGATAAGAGAATATGTAGTAGAAATGGGAACAACCTCCAGCATTCAATGGTCCCGGGTAAAATTCATCCAGAACGACGAACTTCGAGTTCTCGCTAAACATCCGTTCATGAAAATTATGCACAATAGACATTCGAATAGCTCTGCTACCTCAAAGGCTTCATAAATTCGACGAAATCAGTTAGTGCTTTGTCAGTCTTAATATTCGAAATTTTGTGATTGAGTCGACCCGGGCTGAAATGTGATAGTTGCAAGCACCTTATATTCTGAAATACAAACTTGTCATAGATCAGGAAGGTAATATCCGGCTTCATTCCAGTTAATTGTTTCTCCAGCGAATGAAAATATCCTGCACATCCGTCTATACTTTCAATCGGCTGACATGCTGTTATGCGAATATTTATTGTCTCATTCGTATTGCTCTCTTAGTCTGAACGCTCAGATAAAAACAGATCTTCTGGTTCACCTTCCAACTGACAAGCGTTCGGCCACTTACTTGGTTGGGCAAACAATCTCATCTCCTTGATACCCGGAATGTCTTCGAGGATTGGGTGTAGTATCTTAGTTGCTACGTATGCAATCGAGTTCCCTAATACAAGCACTTTTATTCTGCCGGAGTTATGCTTTGGCTTCTGTAACGCAACCACTTCGAGCGAATTTCGCAATGGTGAATTACCCATAAACACTCGAAAGATTTTCGATTCGTGTGTCCGTCTCGCATCTGAACTCCCTCTGGATCGTCCAAACATCCCTGAAGAGCTTCTTCTCGAACAGCTCGGGGATTGGATGTTCACGCATTGTGATTATCATCTGCTTGTAGGACAACCGATTTAATTTAATCATATTCACCTCGAATGGCGGAATAGCGTAGGAAATAATTTCCTTCTCATTCCATGCGAGTGCGTCCGCAACCGTTCCGTTCACGGCTGAAGGATTTCTGGTCTGTTTGGGATTATCAGGATTGGTTACTAACCGTAGAGAGATTGATTGATTCTGATTGGCACCCGTAAAAGTAGTGCTGAGACAATTAAGATATAGATGGATCCCGTGATAATAACTGACACTTTGGTCGAGGATCTGAAGATGTTCAATGTCGATATTTTAGAACACTCCACATCTCATATAAAGTGATCATGTTGCGGCAATAACAGTTCTTATACTTACGTGATGAAAAACTGCTCTATAGTGTGATGTGCGATAACCGACAGAAGCAAAGTGATTGCAAGGCAGATGAGAAGATCTGAACATTGTCACTCATAATTGCGGTTCAGTATTACAAAGGTTGGAGAATAAAAATTTCTCCTTTGAATAACGAAACGAGCCTGTGTTAGAAAAGTCGAGAAAGTCCCAATAGATCTTCCATATTTTATAAACCGGCCAGTGCACGAGGTATACAATGTATGAAATGTCACCCAAATACACGATGACTCTGTGAAGTTCAAGTTCGCTATCTGTGCAACAATAAAATCATTTTCTATTCTAACCGATTATTGAGGAGTACTGACTGCATCTCTTCGACTCTTCCCAATACAATGATTGCAGCTGTGATTGTGACTGCACAGACTCGGAGAACTGAAACAATTATCCGTTTTGCTTGGACGTGTGCATGTTGTTAGTGTACCTTGGTTTGACAGTATCTCGATCGGTGACAGAGACAATAATAATAAAGAGATAGTGAGAAACGAGGGAATACAACTCAACGCTAGAACATACATTTCTTGAGAACACATGTAAAAAGGATACCTTTACTGAGAAATGGATTAGTCATATTGGAACTGCCCTCAATCATCTCCTCATGCGTTTCATCTCCAATGATTATTGAATTCTTCTCGTTTTCGGAATGAGGAAGGAGAAATAGATACTCATTCTGCAATATCGAAATTCAAGTGCAATGTCGCTAAGTTATTATTCATCTATCATTATAATACCGTACCGCGGTTGGCAATTTGTTGAGAATGGAGATCAGCTGAAAATGAGAAAAAAAATGAAAATGTTGATTTTTCTGTAACATGTTCATCAAACTAAAGACATGAAAACAAAGATCCAAAAAATGAAAATAATGATTTGCGAACCTCACTGAAATTCAACAAACAAAGTTCTTACTTCATACGCAATTCCTCCGCACAAAAACTGCCATATTCTCGAAGGCATGGCGTTGAACGATATATTGGGACTTGACCAGCATTGAAAGGAGAAAGACGCTGGAAAAAATTGAGAAGTTCTGAAATAATGAAAGACGGTTTACCAAAGATGAGATAGATTAGATAATTCAGATGGTGATTCTCTCCTATTCTTCGTTGGATAGAGACGATAGCAGGAACGATGATATAAAACTGGAACATAAACTGAAAGGGTCAATTGAAAAAGGAAAGCACACCTGAATCTCGACGCCCAGTGACCAAGTATGTGTGAGAAGATTAGTCTCAAAAAGCTGAACAAATAACCTTGAATTCAAGAGTGAAATGAATAAGAAAAGAAGCGAACCTCACTGAAATAGTCGGTAACTTTGGAGAAGGAGTGGATGTTCGTTGCGAATGTTGCTGCCCAAACCGCATCTGATTGGAATCTGAAGAATTATGAAACTAATTATTGAATGCATGCCTTTTAATGTGTAATTGTTTGTATCATTGTTCTCTGATTATGACTACAAAAACAATGAGAATCAAACATACTTCTTCACATCTCGTGCTATTAGAAGTAAAGGAACTAGAAGAAAGAGAGCGAAAAGAAGAATCGCATAGACAGGAACGATCCTTTTGAAACGACGTTTGTAGAATCCGGCCAGGACTGAAAATATTTCATCCCTGTTGTTCGTGAGACAAGAGACTGTAGCTTGGACAAGCGAAATATTCGACTCAGACCGTCCCTTCATCATAAGGTTTCGTATCTATCCAAGGATGGCTGTTGCTATCACAAGTAATAAGTCACATTGAATATCATCAGATAGGAAGCAAACCTTGGAAAGTTATCACTGGTTCCCTCGCGAGAATCGAAGCCATCAAAAAACCAGAGAGGACGAAAAACCTGAAGATGGAAAGAGAAAGAAAATTTCATACTTTAGAGAATGTTTCGAATGTTTTTTTGCTATAAATTCATCAAACTCACACATCAACTCCAATGAATCCACTTGGAAATAGTCCTTCTTTGAAGTGAAAGCAAATTACAGAAACAATTGCAATGCCTGAATGCATCTGTAAATTATCAAATGATAACTAAAACAACCTCGTATTCCTTGAATGTCCAGTCTCTTATCCTTGGTCATCTGCAATAAAAGCGGTTTATAAAACATTATTTTAAAATGTAAAATTGATGCTCCAAATCCTATCACAGACTTTCTTGAGTGAAGCGGATTGTATAGGAATGAAGCAACGATTGTTCTCCTGAGCTTTTCCTCAGCTTTCCAGATCGAAAGAGTAGATAGAATCGGGTCGAAAGATCCCGACCGAAAAATCAAATCGTGGATCTTTCCCGTGCAGAAGATCGCTTTCTCAATTTCATCGTCTGTTTCGCTCCTTGGAATTATGATCTCGAATATCAGTGCGTTCGCGAAAGGATCGCACCACCTCCGGTACAGCAAAAATATGCACCTTCAGTTTTCACTGGATTATGGTAGGCCTAGGTACCCTACATCGATTTCTGAGAACATGATATGCCTAATTATCTCATTTGCATAATTGCATGCGCTCAAAGTATGCCTCTATTTGTAGTTTTGTGGCTGCAATTCTGCGGAGAGTGATCCGATTCTCATGAAAACTTGGCAAAATAGCTCTCTCGATGTGCTC
>LS491138.1:158520-189672 GCA_900490845.1 Pristionchus japonicus | reverse complement strand
GAGCACATCGAGAGAGCTATTTTGCCAAGTTTTCATGAGAATCGGATCACTCTCCGCAGAATTGCAGCCACAAAACTACAAATAGAGGCATACTTTGAGCGCATGCAATTATGCAAATGAGATAATTAGGCATATCATGTTCTCAGAAATCGATGTAGGGTACCTAGGCCTACCATAATCCAGTGAAAACTGAAGGTGCTTATTTTTGCTGTACCGAAAATCTGAGAGATTGTGCGATCCTTACGCGAACGCACTGATATCACAATCGAAGAAAACAGTTCTGATTTGTATCGCACGAATACATTGATAAAAAGCATTGATTGATTTTTATTTCTTTTCTAATTTGCCTGAGAAATGGACTGATACTTGCTAACGAATATTTACTGACAGTTATGTTCATCAGTAGAACGTGCGCCGTACCCTTTTAGATTACAATGGAACCACGTAAAAGTAGCACAACATCGTTGTCGAGGTTTTTTTATTGCAATCTCGAAGACTAGATGTCGATGTAGATTTCTTGAAATTTTTAACAAGCAACAGGACAAGCTACACGTTTTTCTTATCTTGCTTTATTCTGACAATGAGGCAACACGAGGAAATGTTTTTCATTATCCCTCTGTACCGCAGAACTGATAATGAGTATGAAAATCGACTCGGTATTGCGGATAGAATTCCGGATAGACAAATCTATTCACAGCGAACCCATGGATGTTCTTCAGAGTTTATTTTCCATTCATAATGGATCGTACATCCATCTCGGCAACCTTTTTCGCATTCTCGTTCGCACCAATATAGAAAAAGAGAACTTATGTCCTCGAAAAGGAAAGTGAAAGGAAGTGGGAGGATGACGGGGATAGATCCTTGTCGAGGCTGTCTCAGAATGTACACGATACCTCTTCTCTCGTGGACAGGAAATACTCAGTGAGGATAGATCAAAGCTAAGATATAGTTGTCTAGCGAGGAAACTTAGATGCAATCTTCATCCACCGAATAGGAATTGATCGGCCTCTAGAGCAGATGACGTGGCAAGAAACGCCCTCTTCATTTAAACCTATTCCTTCGGTTTTAGAGGCGAGAGAGTGTGTGAAATGAGGAGGGCCAGTTCTTCTCATCCTGCCATCTTACCATCATCGTATTCATCTTCATCTCCTAGTCGCACAGAGAACGATTATTGTGTTAATCGATTATTGTGCTCAGAGGCCGTATTTTCTATTTTAAGTTGCGTGAATGTGGGCTACACGGCTACTAAGTTTGCATTGGGAGTATTCAACGTTCCTCTTTCTACTCCAGCTCTCTTCGACCTTCAGTTTGGTGAGTACTATTCTAATTAGTTGGTGCTGGCGGTTCTTTTGGATGTTTTTCGCTTTGTATGAGATATTTTGACAAAAACATAAGATGTGTTTCAGGAGCCTCAACATGAATCTTTGAACACCGCACCAACCACAGTTGGGGATCAGCAGTCGACTACATTGGTTCAGCCTTACTTTCTCCACCCAAAAGCGCGAACAAACACCAGGTAACATAATTCAGGTCAATTTTCCTAACATTTGCTAAAAGTCTGAACCTCTTGAAGGATGCGATTACAGATGAATGTGAATTCAAAAAAGTAGCATTAATTTAATGAAATTTGCAGTGTCACTGTCACAATTGTCATCGTCTTAGAAGAGGACACCAAGAAAGAGGCGTATAAGAAGGCTATTAACAGGTGGTATATTAATTAAACGATCATTTTAAAAACTATTGGCATCAACTGTATCCAGGTCAGTAAACCCGTAATTTTCAGTGTTGAGTGCTATGCTGCTCTTCATGGTTACGCTTTTTCAATCGAATTCGACAACAAATTCAAGGAATGTGCGGTACACAAAAACGTGAGTATCTTCATCTTTTCTTGATCTATTTCAAGAGATACAGTGCCAATAAACATTTCTGACAAATTATAGAGGCTCTTCCGTCGGCACTGCCATACTCACAAAATCATGCAGACAAAGGTACCAAAACGTGGTTAATATATCTACGTAGTTTGAGTGCAGTTATCGTTGTATTGCATCAACCATTGTTATGAGCTCCTCCCGATTGCTTAGTGAATGTCTTCCCAGTGGCTAATTGCAGATACGAGAGGGAGACTGGGTTCTCTTCTTAGATGGAGATGTTGGCGTTGTCAATCCAAACAGGTTCGCGGCCTTAGTAATTCGTCAAACAATAACTTATCAAGCGAAAGAAAATATACGCGAAAAACAACAACTTTCAGACTTATCGAGGAGTATATGGAGGACGGCTATGACATCTACCTATTTGATCAGTTCCACAATTGGGAGGTAAGTCAAATGCCTTGATTTCCGCATTGCATACTTATGTTGAGACTAGAGTATGCGACGCACAACTTTTTGCACTAAGTATGACTTCATCTTTTAGTATGCTACGTCGTCCTATCTCGTGAAGAACAACGATCGCGGAAGAGCGTGGGTTCAAGAGTTCGCCACATTCGAATTCAAGGTCACGAAAATTCATATTTTGTAAAATTTTAAACAATACAACATTTGTTAAGGAATAGAGTGGAAAGTGGGTGAATCGATGCAGAAATTTGATACAAATGATCAAGAAGGGCATTGCTCCCACCAGCATGAATATCAGTTTCAGCTTCCGAATACCGTTCACAATACGGACAGCGCAGCATTACACATGTTTCTCATGCATTATCTGGTGCCCGATTCAAGGAATCCAGCAACGAGGAGCAGGTAATGGGATCATCATCTTCTGGTTTATCATACCGACTTAAATACAATGTATACTCATCTCTACTTCATTGAACTTGTGCTCTAAACATTCGATCGCAGGATTGCCTCCCTTTGTATCTCCTTATGGAACGAAGCAGCAAATGGCGAAGATCCCTTCTCAATCCAAGCGTGCACCAGAATGGCATGTTCATTGTTTTATCTACGACTTATTTGTTGTCTTCAACACACCATACCGTACCGTGAAACTAAAACCATTTCCGGAAGGTTTTCCAGACTCTGATAGGGTGCAGAGGACGAAAATCATGTTCGATGGAACCATATTATATAGTTACTTTGCCGTTCTCAACAGGATAGGCATTATGGATAGTTTTCATAGATTCATTTTCAGGTGATAGGCGAACGAACTCATTTTCCCGAGCACAAACTGAAAATCTACGAAAAGGTCAGCGGAACATCATTCGAAATTTATGTCAACTGTCAAGAAACCACAAATGTCGAGACTAAATTTTACACCGATAAGAAGAAGAATGATTGTTACGGCGTTAATGTATAAATTTTGGAAAATATAGTGTGAAAACAGAGTTTGTAGTTGTGGGCACGCACGTGAATATGTAATATCAGGGGCACGGTTGGTCGCACGACCCATCAATCTTCCAATCGCATTGGGCCACCGACGACTTCATGATGAATTCGCTCAAGGAAGAGGTATCGCTTCAAAAACTATCACGTCTTTCCAAACCTTTCACACACTTCTTCCTAGAATCAACTGCGAGCGAGATAGCTCGAGCCTGAGTCGAGTCTGTTGAGGCCGCTAGGATCCAGGCTCGAGGCTTCTCTCTCACAGTCGAGGCGCCCGATGGGGCTTCCTTTCCGATCGAGCTTAAACAGGGCTTTCCTCTTCGCGGCCTCGAGTGACGGGCAGGAACGATTTCACGAACCCTCATTCTTACTATTGCATTCCAAATACTCGAATGCGGATCATTGACATCAATTTCCAGAAATTGAAGCGATTACCGTCAAGAGAAGCGGAGCAGAGGCGATGTCTAAGTTCGTTGCTGAACCACGAGACAAACAACGATTGCAAATTCGTATTCCCCATTCTGAAGAAGTTGGACGTGGAGAAGTGCAGAGTGGGTGTTTTACGATTAGGCGAAAATGAAAAGGTCGCATGTTTCAACTTATTTACAATCAAATTTGAGATCAAGTGATGTCTATTCGATAGTTTTAAATTATTTGGTTATCCATTGCATTCATTGCAGACAGGTACTGAGGGTTGGTTGATGGATGCTCGACAACAGATTGATGACAAATCAAGACAGCGTATCTATGACAAGATCGCGCACGAAGTGTTGAAGAAACAGGTCAGTGTCGATGAAATATACCATTCTTATGACAAAACAAGTCAGCACCTCTATGAAGTTTTTCTTTTGATTACATCTTTGTTTCAAAAGAACACTAGGAGAACAATTACCAACTGTTGTTGTAGGGTTCAACAATCATTTTTCAGATGGAACTCGTGGGTGGAACTGCAGCGAAGATACCCACACGAAACGATGGAAAACGAAGCTTCGGAGCATTTTTATTTCAGAATGTCCCGACCTATGATTTAAGTTCTCTTCCTTTCTAGAGTTACTAAATTTGTCACATTGACTGTAAAATCTCGCGAGAGAAACGACGAATTTTCACCATAATCCGTGCAAGCCACAAGATACATCAGTATGCAAGTAATAAAACTGCAAAAGATGAAAGCTCAAATGAACAAGCAAATTCAAAATTCGGCGCTTCTGCCGTTGGTGGGGTCTCCCACTTTCCCCCTATCCCCTCCCTCTCATTCCCTCTCCCTCAACATACTCCGCGCGGTTATCGCGCGTTAGAATGAGTGAGAATTAAAATAAATTTGCTCGTAACTCAATTAAGTCACTCACTCAGACCAGATTACGTCTCTCAAAATTAACACTCTCTCGCAATCCTAATACACATTCCACCCAAACCTACATAAGTGCTGATTCTGAGTTCTCTGGTTCAGTCCATCGCTCTCCTTTCGAAGGAGAGGGAGGGGAGCATTCGCCCCCGCGGACTTGGTCTCCTCCGAGAGGGGAGACCGCCCTCTCCTTTACCAGGGAGAGGGAATGAGAGGGAGGGGATAGGGGGAAAGCGGGAGACCCCACCAACGGCAGAAGCGCCCAAAATTCTATGAAGCATCAGTTTTTCAAACAGAATAATACAAAATGCCAAAATCTATGAAATGGAGTCATTTCAAGTTCAGACACTTGAAATATGCTTTCGACTAGTATCATCAGTTTCATGGGGCGAGAAGAGACAATTATGATCGAGCAATATGGGGGGGGGTCACAATGTGCATGAATTCTTCATTATTTATCGTTCGTACGGTCACCCTTCTCTCTCTTCTAAATCGTGTATCACAGTCACTCTCCTAGTAGTCTCCCTTTCACTTGACACTGTAAGCGAGTCAGTTTCATGAAAGCCGATTTCCATTTCACGTGGCCTACGTATGACCACTCCGTTTGGCATATCATTATGAAATGCTACTCATGATGAGTGTGATGAGTAAATGATGATGGATACATTCACACATTATTTTAATTAATATTTAAAAAAATCAAACAGATTCTCTTTGAACAAACATCGAGAAAGCAATCTGTGCTCGATCATTGAACGATAACAATCAGAAAATACTTCGTATGAGATCGATACTATGTATATGAATTAATCATGAACAATTTTCAAGAAATATATGTTCTAGAGAAACTTTCCAGCTGTCTTTCCAATGGCTTCCATCTGGAATAATTCGTATCAAGAATCATTGCTTCAATAAAGAATTGTTGATTCAGATTTCAGTTATCATGAATTATTATCAAAAGAATAAGTATCAAAATACAATTCTTTAAAAAGCGCTATTTTTGTCAAACATAGTAGAAGACATCACGGATTTCGAAAAAAACGCGCTGATTGAACCTTGCAAACATAATGTATTTCGACAAAAGATCACCTGTTTCTTCAGTATCCAATACGCAGTTTCATCGAATACCTTCTTCCTAGTCTCATTATCAATTTGCAGTCGACCCTCCATTAACCATCTTTCAGTGCCATTCTGAAAGTATTTTGTCATTGTAAAACACCCAGCCTTTAAGAGTTTCGAATCCGACATCAATACTTGGGCGCCTTTTCTTGTGGCTTACCTTGCACTTATCGATGTTGAGATTATTGAGTACGGGAAAGACGACTGCACAAGCTCCATAGACAAAGTTGTACTCGAATAGTTCAACACCGCATCGTTGCTTCCATCTCTGGGTTGTGGGGTACGGAGTCAAGTACTGGAATGCGAAATCAGAAACAGTTATCTTTATTGCCGATAAATATGACGACTAACTTTTTTCTTGAAAGAATGTATCATAAAATCATCGGTCGACCAGTGAGAGTGGAAAATCCATGAGTCATGTTGCCATGCATCACCCTTTAACGATTCCTCATTTCTCTTGATGTAGGACATTCAAAAAAGGTGTATGACCTGCAACTCACTTTTTGAAAGATCTTCACTTTTTGTACGGGGAAGTGACTATGTTCGCCGATTACCTGCAATTTAAGAAATACTCATTTAAAAAGTTCATATTTTTTGCATGTTTCTTATTCTCTTAATGCTGACCATTCTCGTGCAAGCTTGCGCACTGAACACGTCAGTCCAATTCTTTGATCGATCCCAGATGGAGAGGCAGAGATCAGCCACCCTGTACAAACAATTAAACTATGGAAAATGAATCATGCTGGAATTTCTTTGATAATATTAAATGGCGGTACCTTCCTCTGGTCTTGGGATCTCTCGTGTCTGGCTCAAGATACTGCATCATGAATGGATGGAGAGCGCCGTTGTCTGTGCCCGTGAAAGAATTCGGAAGCTGAAAAGAATGTCATGATAACCCTTTCCGAAGGTTAGAATAAAAATATCAAAACTCATTTTTAGAAGAGATCTCAAATGACATCGTACAAGTAAAAATGATGGAACTTCAATCGAATGCGAGGAAAAACAATAGAGAAAACTAACTTTGAACTCGTATTTCGCGAATTCGTCCACCCAATTTCTTCCTCTCTCGTTATTCTTCACCATGTATTGGGCCGCGAACTATAAGAGTCAAATTTCACGCCAGATCCTCATTTTATTCAGAATTGTTTTTATTGCAGATTAGTGAGGGTCACTTACTTCCCAATTGTAAAAACGGTCCATGAGATAAATTTCATAGCCATCCTCGATGAACTCTTCCACTAATCTGAAAGTTTTGTTCTAGTGTTTCTAATCGTCCTTGATTTTGTATCACTTTTTTCACTTGTTTACACATAAGTCGTCTGGTTTATCGACGGTTGTGCTAACATCTGATGGACAAGAACAAGATGAAGCGAACCGATTTGGATTGACGACTCCGACATCTCCATCGATGAAAAGCACGTAATCGTCCTCTGGAATCTGTAATTGGCTTTGAATAGTTCTAGGTGTTTTTCATTTGTGAAGAGTAAGGTTTGCTGAGAAGACTGGAGTTTGTACGTTTTACAAATACAAAAGAGAAGTAAAGACAGATAGATGCATTCTTGAACTATTGAATTGGTTTCTTTTACCTCTGCCTTCATGAGCATGTGAACGTGACAGTGGCGGCGGAAGAATTTCTGGAATGCATTTCTCGCTTATCAGCCAATGAGAATGCTCAAATCACAAAACATATCGACGAAACATCGAGCATGAAAAGATCCCACTCGTCCCAAACTTTCGAATGCGTAGAGTCATCAAACAAGCACTCCTACAAAACTCACGTCTTTGTGCACAGCGCATTCCTTGAATTTATCGTCGTTTTCGATGATGAGATTGTATCCATGCAATGCGGTGTAGCATTGGACACTTCAATATTGATGAGATGAGTCCAAGAATCGGATTCGAATAAGTTTTATCACTTAAGGCGTTTATCCGATTTTATACATTTTGACTATCATTAATATCACATTGAATGCACTAGCCTGTTGAGTGCAGTCGCGAATTCCTCTAGGTTTGTGCCTCTGGTTATGGCGATGGTAATAGTCACTCCGATACTGAAAATAAAAGAAGAGTTCATTCGAATGAGATTCTCTCAAGATTGCTTCGGATTGGTTGAATCTACTATAAATTGAGCGAGCGACACCAAGCCAAATCACCTCGTATTTGTTCTAGCGACTGGACTAATAAAGTAAGGATTGTTGGGAATAGAAGCTTCTCTCCGCAAGTGTTGCATCTCTAACCAATCTTCTTCCGCTTGAGTGATCTTCGAGCTCTGTAATATTGTGCGAAATAGATCAGAATATTTTCGAAATAGATAGATTGTTTTTGAATCTCTTAACCGGTTTCATAAAAGGGGAATTTAGGAAAAAGACATAGTTTGATAAAAAAAGTGATTGGAACGTACAAGTTTGATGATTACGTAGACTATAACATAGAAGAATGTGAATGATACGGACGACTTCAGCCACTCCTTAATTCGCATATTTGCCTGCAATTGAGCAATGAAGAAAGTGTATTGATTAGATAGGAAGTCAACACAATGCAATATAAAAGCTAATTTTAGAGAGAATCCGGAAAAGGAGACAATCCAATGCTGAAAACGCCCGCACGCTCCCTTATCTTTGCTCAATCTCGCGCAAGAAATTTCCCCTATTCCGACAACACGCTGACTAGTTTGAGTGTTTCTATCGCGATGACGAATCTACCAGAGAAACGACGAATTCGAGAAATTGAACTACTTGTTCACTAGATCTACAAGTTCACAGCAAGAGTCAATACTGAAATAAGACCAATCGCGTGCATGCCGCATCTAAATCTCATATCTCTTGAGCTTCCTGTACACTTTCGGAAACACGTTTTAATAGACGGGCTTCACTCGACCATTTCTGCGTACGAAATGATCGCATCTGCAAGAAATTTTGCGCAGATTTTATCTAAGAATTCGCTACGTTTTTGGTTCGTTTTGTCCGGAACAACTTGATTCCCAATTCTGCTGCCATGTCCAATTCTGCCATGTTCAAAGCATTCTCCAATTGGCCTTCCTTGTGTCTCGTTTACTTTGGAATATATTGTTACTGGCGACAGTATGAATACGCAAATCTGCTCAGGTAATTTCACGTTGTTCTTGATGAAATGTATTCATCGCATAACGATTATGCCAGACATATCTCCGATTCAGGGCATACGATGCATTCGATCCGGGACTGCTCTTATCCGCAAGATTGGCAACTTTCGAGACAGGAGGAATCGGAAACAATGTGTTCGAGCTTATGTCGAGTCTCGGAATGGCCAGATCCACTGGAAGGTCAGTTATGCTTTCGTATTTTCTGCGTGCAAAACAACGTTCTCTCAAAATGGCAACTTCAGAACGCTGCTGCTCCCAAGAGCAGTTCACGAGAACATAACACGGCTCCATCCTGAATTGCCAAACTTGCTTGACGGAATATACCCTGATATCGATGGAGTCGTATGTTTCGCACTTTCTTCAGAATAAGAGTTGACTAAAATGCAGACGCAACCTTATGCGGTTACCATTTGCTCTTTAACTTTTTCTGAGGGCATAGTCGAATTCAGAGCAATCATCTCTTCCCTATCGTCAAGAGCGGTGTCGATTGTTGTCGATACGATGGAGGAATCTCGAAGGAAATCAATAAACATGGATCAAGAGTGGTCACCGTGTATCTATTTTACATGCAGGTAAACTATTCCGACGACGACGAGTTAACACGATTCACGCATAACATCTTTCAGAGTTATCTTTACTTTCTGAATCACCATCGTGAAGAGACATTGTCACGACTTGATTTAAGCTCAGAAGCCGAGTCAGGATTGAACAATGAGCTGGCCGAAACACCTCTGAAGGATTACGACAACATGCAAGTTAATTTCAAGGCAGTATTCTTCCCTTCTTAAACTCGTTAGTCATGAGATCGAAAACAAACAATTATCCGAGCATTGAAGGTTGTATCAGTTAAAAAAACAAGAATGCTTTCAGATTGTGTGTACACTCGAGACGTGGAGACTTTTTCACATCGGGACTTCACACCCCATCAAATTCAACCTATCTGATCAGAGCTACCAATATCATCTACGAGAAAGAGAGTAAGCTAAACTGTTTTTGCATTCTCATTTTATCTATTGAATAAGGATTTTGTAATTTTTTCCATTATTTTTTTGCGCAATGAATGCGTAATACGAATTGTTTTCAAAGGCATATTGAAATGTATGCATCTCAGAGCATAATTCTACACTCATTCTGCTCATTGGAGACGATCTCAAATGGCAAGAGCGCATTGCACAATCACTTCAGGCTATGGGGTACAGTTATAGTTCGTTTTTCATGCTTCTGGACAGCCCCCAAGGAATATCAAAGTGTCCCTCTATATGTTACACATTCACAGAAAACCAACAATGGTTCTTCCTCGTTTGAAGTCATTATCTTCGCCAGTTGCCGATTGGCACGTATCTCGAAGACATTGTGACAGTGTACTGCTGACAGGTGAGAATGAATACTGAAACATAGAAGAGCTTATTCGAAAACGTCTCAAGAGCATGTTTATCTGGCGATGATTCAGCCTCGTCCTCAACTTTTGGCTGGTGGCTGGCTTATCTCTCTAAGGGACAAGTGAGGATTCCTTTCCTATTTTTGTTCCATGATGTTTCTTCAGGTCTATTATAATCCTGAGTTTTCAACACATTCGAAGCTTCTCGATCAACTGGAAACTAATCATTTCTTCCCTCCTTCATGGATTCCTCTGAGCGCTGACTGAAACCATTACATTTTTACGAGTTGACGACCAAAACCACAGAAAAACGAATAAAGATTCGTGATTAATTATTCTCTGTTGTGCTTCGTCACTATAATTACTGCTCTCAAATCGGAAAAAGATGATCTCTCACAATTGAGCAGTCTCCCCCACAATCGACCTGGGTTCCTTTCCAAAATTATCCGAAAAAAATATTTCCCCTCCCCTCGATTCCCCCCCCCCTTCGATTTCATTTCAATCGATTTCCTGGCAACTACTACTTGTCATAGAAAGTGATCACAAATGCATCTCAGATGATGAAGGTTCACTTGAGAGGGAAGACACGATAAGCGAATTGCGAGAGCCGTAGATTTGGCAGATCCGAATTTCCGATACCTAGATTCTTATCCGGAAGCTCTTTCAAAGCAGCAAACCGGCGAAAAGGAGGAATAAGCGGATACTTATTTTCTCTACTCGGCGGTCATGGCTACGAACAAGAGCAACTACTCATCCTCGTTTAGAAACAATACTCTAGCAATGGCCAGTTTACTTTTTCCAGTTAAAAATTGTAATGATTGGTTTCAAAGAAGTGAAATTGAAATTCAGAAGTGAAAGTGAATATGAGAGTGCTTTTATTGGATTTACAAATGGATGTTTCAGATCATAGCTGCCCTTACAGTAATCCTTCTACTAACATCTGCAGCCTTTCACATCCACAATGAGAACCTAAAAGAACTGGAGAGAATAAGGCAGGAAAAACTACGGTAAGAATCCACTGAAGCAGGTTTTTCCATATTTTCAAGTTTATTTTCCTGTATTTGTGTTTGATGGCCTCAAGTAGCACAATGAAAATGTGTCTAAATTCACAGACACTAGATATTTTGACTGAGTCATGAGTGCAACATTACAATTAACGTTAGTGGTATCTAGTGTTTGTAGTATAGCCTTCGACTAAATATAATTAAAAGAATATGTCCGAACAAAATGAAATTGCAGGAGACTAACAACAACGACACCGGATCCACTCGATCTGGGCTATTTCCCCCTCAATTCGGATGCGGATACACTTGATCCCATCCATGCTTCCCCTGAAACTCTTCTCGAGAAGGTCGAAGTCTCTCCAGAGGCAGAAGCACAGCCCAACAAAGGAGAGATACTCTGCTGGCTGCTCACTTCGGCTAAATACCATGACTCCAGGGTTTGTACTGTTTCGTTCCTTATTTATACCTTCAAGAAAGTGATGGGTGTCCTCAAGCAATGTGCCTTAGGATAAAGGTTAATCCTGCGTTCCTCACAAAATTGAATCATGAGCATGAAAATACCTTTCTTTAATCGTTAAATTGAGGCGATTTTTTTATGCTGACTACGGATAGTTCACATATCTCTCTCAGGTAGACGCAGTAAATCAGACGTGGCTCAGACGATGCGACCACGGAGTTGTCTTCAGTGATGGAACTTTCAAGGAAGAGAAGAAAGTGAGCTAATATGATATTCTAGAAACGATCGAAAAAATATGTGAAATATCATGTATCTTTTTTGGATTATTGCGAAAACTTGAGGGATTCGTGGTCGCATTTAGGGCACACAACTACTGTGCTTTCAGTTCGTTTATTCGTCACTAAATCCAAATGATTACAGATTCCATACCGGACACTATTTGCTGGGATTCCAGACAAATACTCTCTTCTTTTCCACAAATCTCGATTCGCATTCTACTACATCTCTCAGATCATGAAAGCGGACTTCGATTGGATCGTTCAAGTAAGTTTCATCAATCCGAATTCTTCACGATTCTATTGTGGATGTTGAGTTCGTTTGAACAATGTGATTTATAATCGTGCGCTTTTGAAAACACTTTGTGTTCGGCAAAGAAGGTATTGCCACCAACAGTTTACTTCACAGGCAAACGACGATACATACATGATTGTGGATAACCTTCGTGCGTATGTACGCACTCTCGATCCCAATCTTCCGTATTATCTCGGGTTTCGAATGAAACCGTATCTGGTGCGTTCTTTTTCATCCTCATCTCTATCTCATCCTATTTATATTCAGAAAGACGGCTACAACAGTGGTGGAGCAGGGTATGTCCTGTCGAGGTGAGCAGATTGAAGAGATCTTCCTCTCCGATTCAATTCATTTCATACTTTAAGAAAAGCGTTGGAGCTCTTCGCCCTGAATGCGTATAACAAAACTGTCTGTCCATTTGGTGCTGAGGATGTCGCGATTGCCAGGTACAATACATGAAGTCAAAGACAATAAATACGTATAATATTTTCAGATGTCTCGCTAATCTTGGTATTCTTCCGCACTCAACAGTCAATGAGCGTGGTAAGATCGAATCCAAATTTTAAATTAAAAACACAACTCTTAAATGCTATTTTGTGCGATTTTGTATTATTATAAAAATCATGTCAGGTCAGCAGCGATTTAACGCTTGGGAACCTCAAATGACGATTGACGGTTTTGAAGGAAGCGAGAATTGGATTTTCGACCCTCTAATCACTGTGAGGTCACTTCAAAAACCTCAACCAATTACATACAAACTAAACTAACGGTTTTAGAAATATGGTAGAAAAAAGTTCTAATAACAGAAATTTTCTCTTTCATTTCAGGGCTTCGAAGGAATAGCTCATGACCTCATCACTTTCCATCACATAACAGCAAATGAAATGAGATTGTTCGACATTTTACTGTATCGAGTGAAAGTAAACGGAAAACGGAGGACTCTCAAATAATTGAACTGCTTGTACAGTACCGTTCAAAAGTTTAGCAACAAATTTCACATCGTCATTACTTTCTTGAAAATGAAGATAGAGACCCGCGGTCGGAAGCGTTGGATAGGTAAACCATAGGAGAATAAGGTCATATGGTGTATGAGTACAGGTTCCTCTAGACTCATTCGCTGCAAATTTTCTGCTGAGGTGTGGTCGTAAGTATTTTATTGAACCTCGGAGAATTTAGACCAGAAGCTCAAACGTTCTGTGGTGATAGTACATTCATTGATCTTCACGATACACCTTATGACCCTTTGCAGGCATTTCGCAATAGCGAGGAGGAATTATTTTCCGACACCTCCCAATTTTTTTCAAAATTATGTAAGTTCCGTCTTAGGTGACCCACAGCCACCAAACTTGGCATGTAGCATCAGTGCGTAGTCCAGTTGACTTGTACCAAGTTTGGGCCGGATCGGATGCTTGGTTCGTGAATTCAACTTTTTACGTGAACTCATTTTGCCCCCACCAGGAACTAGCCGCTCCGTGAGGGGAAAAATCTGATTTCGTGGAGTGTGGTAGCAAAACCTCTTGTGAGGAAGTATGTAAAATTTCAAAGTCGGGAGATCACTTTCCCGGGTTTCACAGTTGCAAATCCGACGCAAGTCAGATCGAAAAAACTTAAAAAAAATTCAAAAACACATGTGCTTGAACTTTGACATATCTCTCCTTAAACGTGCAAATCTTATTCGCAGAGTCATTTCATGAGATGTTAGGGCCTTTGGTGTTTTTTGAACGAACATTTTTGACGTTTGCGAGACATCTGTTTCGACACAGTTCACAGTTTTGTGAAATTTCCCACTGTGACTCCAGCTAGATTTGAAGCTGTAAAACCCGGGAAAGTGATCTCCCGACTTTGAAATTTTACATACTTCCTCACAAGAGGTTTTGCTACCACACTCCACGAAATCAGATTTTTCCCCTCACGGAGCGGCTAGTTCCTGGTGGGGGCAAAATGAGTTCATGTAAAAAGTTGAATTCACGAACCAAGCATCCGATTCGGCCCAAACTTGGCACAACTCAACTGGACCACGCACTGATGCTACGTGCCAAGTTTGGTGGCGGTGGGTCGCCTAAGACGGAACTTACATAATTTTGAAAAAAATTGAGAGGTGTCGGAAAATAATTCCTACTCGCTATTGCAAAATGCCTGCAAAGGGTCATAAGGTGGAGCGTGAAGATCAATGGTTGTACTACCACCACAGAACGTTTGAGCTTCTGGGCTAAATCCTCCGAGGTTCAATAAAATACTTACGACCACACCGCAGCAGAAAATTTGCAGCGAATGAGTCTAGAGGAACCTGTACTCATACACCATATGACCTTATTCTCCTATGGTTTACCTATCCAACGCTCCCGACCGCGGGTCTCTATCTTCATTTTCAAGAAAGTTATGACGATATGAAATTTGTTGCTAAACTTTTGAACGGTACTGTATATGAGGCCGTTCGCGTAAGGTTCAACAAGGTTGAACGAAGGTCTGGAACAGGGGGAAATCTGAATGGCCCCAAAACTTGGCATCAGGGGTAACTTTTGGTCCTAAAAATAGGTTTTGAAGCGTTTTTTGATCTGGGCCCTCAGGACGCCTATACGACCCCGCCCATTTGGGACCCCAAAATCGTTTTTCGCACATATTTCGTTCAAAATGCGTCAAAATAGCCGCAATTCTAGTTACTAGAGACAGTTTTCCGAGCTCTATCGATTGGTTATTTGGTCATAGGGTGAAAATTTTTTTGACGACCGTGGGAAGATCGACTTTTTTATTCTTCCGAGGTAAGCTCTGAAACTTTGCCAGATGAAAGATCTCACTCTCCCGAGAATTTTGGTATATTATATGTGGGGGTTCCGACCAGGACGAGTGGTTTCCCATCGATTTGAAGGTAGATCAAAAAAATCGATAATCGATTGGACCCTCAAGATAGTGCTCATCTTGTAGAGCTCGTCGAGCTGATCTCAGATCATATCAGCTTTCCCCATTAAACCAATTTTCAAGAAAGTTATGAGGGGTCAAAGTTGCCGAATTCGATCGAAAAAGTTTTCAAAAAAAGACGAATTTGAAAAATGCAAATTGAAAATGCAAATGACAGAAAATTAAGATTTCCAGTAACTTTGACTCCTCATAACTTTCTTGAAAATTGGTTTTATGGGGAAATCTGATATGATCTGAGATCAGCTCGACGAGCTCTACAAGATGAGCACTATCTTGAGGTTCCAATCGATTATCGATTTTTTTGATCTACCTTCAAATCGATGGGAAACCACTCGTCCTGGTCGGAACCCCCACATATAATATACCAAAATTCTCGGGAGAGTGAGATCTTTCATCTGGCAAAGTTTCAGAGCTTACCTCGGAAGAATAAAAAAGTCGATCTTCCCACGGGCGTCAAAAAAATTTTCACCCTATGACCAAATAACCAATCGATAGAGCTCGGAAAACTGTCTCTAGTAACTAGAATTGCGGCTATTTTGACGCATTTTGAACGAAATATGTGCGAAAAACGATTTTGGGGTCCCAAATTGGCGGGGTAGTATAGGCGTCCTGAGGGCCCAGCTCAAAAAACGCTTCAAAACCTATTTTTAGGACCAAAAGTTACCCCTGATGCCAAGTTTTGGGATCATTCAGATTTTCCCCTGTTCCAATCGCTTGTTGATCCTAATATGGACAGCCTCATATCGCTACGAGTTTCGAAATGTTGTCAAAAATCTGCGTGATAAATCATATTTATGGGATAATGTTTTTTTCGTACGCTTGACATGTGTCGATGACTTGACGTTATCTACATCGATTCAAGAAGATGTTTAGGTCTGAATTTTTTGAGAAGACAGTGGATCTTGTTCATTCTTCCATGTTTCGCTGTACTTCTCCATTCCGTGTTGACGATCAATGAGCGAAACTTTTTGGGATTTCGGCGAGAGCATGCGGCATGATCCTTTCATTTCGTCCTATTCCGTAGATTGGCAGCACGATAACGAGGGAGCATCATAGCTCGCCCTAGCGAATCCCTTGAATACTCATCGAAATACTCGCCATGTAAAGATCGCAGGCCTAAGCACGAATCAATTTTTTGGACGATATTGGCATTCCAATTTTCCGTTCAAATTCTCCATATTTTGTTGACCAATCCACAAATTTGAAAACAATCAGACTTCCCGAAGAAAATTCTTTTCGAAGATCTCCGCTTGAGATAAAATGTGCCTGCTGAAACTTTCTAGGGCGATTTGTGCGAGATTAGCCAGAGGGGAAGATCAGATAACGAATACGGCTGGTTCCATCTACTAGATACTCCAGGGAAATGACTCTCAACTAAAGATTCCCTTGCATCTGTTCCCTCTTCTTCAAAAAATGGCAGGAAAGGGCAATCATTCCTCAACTTCAATAGAACCCACAAAGGCGAGTTTTGATAATGAAATTTATACGTTGCGAGTGATTCTTAAAAAGTAGCAACCGATTTTCAGTGTCGACGTTACTGCAAAATCGTTTTATTCATCGCATGTGCCAGCTTTTTACTATTGTGTCTAGTCCTGTACGTAATCAATA
Source organism: Pristionchus japonicus (assembly GCA_900490845.1). Taxonomy (NCBI): domain Eukaryota; kingdom Metazoa; phylum Nematoda; class Chromadorea; order Rhabditida; family Neodiplogasteridae; genus Pristionchus; species Pristionchus japonicus. The sequence continues at coordinate 172,843 of LS491138.1, read as the reverse complement.
ACAGCCAGAAGAAGAGGAGCTATATCAGGTAGTCCTCATTCTCTGATCACAGCACATGTTTCGCTGAAAACGACTGGAGAAGAATGAATGAAACGATTTGAAATATCTAGAGACCATACTTTGAGGCAACAAGACGCTGATCTGCTCGCCCCGATTCGAAACTCTCCCGAGGCAGCTGCCTTGCCTAGGAAAGGAGAGATATTCTGTTGGTTGCTCACTTCGGAGAAGTATCATGATACAAGGGTTCGTTGCGCTTCTCAAGTTTCATGTTTTGGTAGTTTCGAACGCTGATTTCTGGCACAAAAAGGTGCCTTTTTTCTGAAATTACGTTGCCAAGCTAATTTGATCCGCAACTTTCAGGCTCGAGCAGTGAATGAGACGTGGCTCAGTCGATGCGACCACGGCGTTTTCTTCACTAATGCCCCATTCGAGAAGGAGAAAAGAGTGAGCTATTATTTATATAATTTTTTTTGTATTTCGTTGCATAATACAATATGCTCAGATGCCCTACCGTACAGTATTTGCTGGTATTCCCGATTTATACGAGAATCTCTTTTTCAAATCTCGCTTCGCATTATATTACATTGCGGAGTTGTTGCGAGCAGACTTTGACTGGTATGTTAAAGTGAGTTCAATTTCAAATTCAATGAAGGAAAAATACCACAATTTACGTACATTCAGTGAATAAGGCACTTTATGCTCTGACGTGTTGTTCATTTCAAAAACAGTAGTAATGCTTTCGCAATCGTTGCATTTTGGCCAATTTTCTTGTACGAAAAGAATGATGCGTACACTCAGGCAGATGACGATGCGTACATTGTAATGGACAACCTCCGTGCGTATCTCCGCACTCTCGATCCCAATCGACCGTATTATATCGGGCATCGAATGAAGCCACATCTGGTTCGTGCTCTTCCTCCCTCATTTAGTTTAATTGTTTTCTTCTCAGAACTATGGATACAACAGTGGCGGTGGAGGATACGTCCTGTCGAGGTCAGTCCAGTAAGAAGAGCGAACTTAAGGCAAACGTCAACGTTTACAACTGAAAAACGCACTCGAATACTATCAAAAAGAAAATCTAGATTGAGTTCGTAGACCTTTCATGAGTTGACAGTCTATAAGAAATATCGCCATTTATGAACAAGCTACCTTCAGAAAAGCACTTGAGCTATTTGCTAAGCATGCCTACAACAACGCGGTTACTTGCCCTGATGATGACAATGAGGACGTGGGAATAGGCAGGTAAGTAAATAGGATCTAGTGCTCACTACAATCGTGGTATTGCCAAGGTGTCTCTCCAACATCGGAATCTTTCCCTATTCAACAACCAACGCGCATGGTAAGAAAAATATTGAATTTAGTTACCTTTGTGCACAATGATATTCGATCTATCATTGTGCACAAAGGCGCCTTTGTGAAGAAGGTTATAAAATCATCGTCACAAAAATCAGGTCAACAGCGATTCAACGCGTACCATCCTCGCATGACACTCGAAGGATGGAGACATCATGAAAAGTGGATATACGACCCATTAATCACAGTGAGAAAATTAGCTATCCTATAAGATTCATTTTGTTTTGATCCGACACATTCATTTGTTTCCGTTACGGTGCAGATTTACAAGAAATTTTGTGAATAGTCGTCTAAAAACATTGAACAGTTTGTAATTTAATCTTGGCATCAGGGCGTCGATGGGATAGCAGATGATCTCATCTCCTTCCACCATCTATCACCACATGAAATGCGAATGTTCGACATTTTACTGTATCGCGTAACTGTAGCAGACATCAACAGTACATCTCTGATTTAAATATTATCTTGGCGAACTTTCGAAATGATGCGACTGCCAATCACGTTCTGACTTAGACTACGTTCTGACTACACCATGTTTCCTTTCCCATGTGTTACACGTATGATGAAGATTTACGTATGAAAGAAATAGGCGAATCTCTCATTGAAATTCGATGTTAACTTTCTAGCCTTTCATATGTTCATTCGAGTAGTCGATATGAGTAAATTGTAAAGTGATTCATAAAATGTTTGAAAAAAAAGATTCATTCTTGTTCCGTTTAGCGTTTTCAATCTTAATAATAATTCAATGATATGAAAGTTGTGTCAGAATAGCTTACTCATAGTAAGATGTTGCTGGAAAGACGATTTGAATCCACCAAGCAACTGTAAAATTTTGTCTGTTTTCTGCAGAGAGTAGCCTTGCCAAAGATATATCATTCCTCATGCGTTATTGTTGTATCGTAGGGTTACCCACTCACCTATGTGGTCGCCCCAGTGATCATGTCTGTAGTCTGATCACTCGGTTGTTTACTTCTCTCGCGCCCGCCTCTCTATCCCTCTAGATAGATCAAGGGCCGAGAGTTGTTTGTCTCTCGTTTCTCTGCGCTCTCCCTTCCCTCGCCTCTCGCCTCTCCCCCTCGGATTACGTCAGTCTAGCTCGCGCCGAGCACTGCGAGTTGTGGCTCGTTAGTTTCCCTAGTAAGTAGGAGTTTGCCGTTTCCGTCGTGGATAAACTTATACCACGTCTACTCCGAGTTCGGGCACAAGGCAAAAAAACATTTGTCTAATTACGTGTCTTTTAGAATGAAGATCTTAACTATCGATGAAAATCGTTCTATTCAGAGGCATGCATAAAATCGTGGGAACAACTGCATGCAAAAGGGTCCGAACAAAAATATTGCAACCGGCGAGCAAGAGATAAGAGAGATAAAAAGCTATCCGTAGTTGATGGCACAGTTAGGGTAAGAGGAGAGATGAAGAATAACTATAAGAGTGGACGCTTGTCTAGACTCTTTGCAGATACAATTATCGATTTGTTCGAGGAAGTCTTGCGGAAGGTCACGTATGTGTACAGAATACTGCCGATGACGCTGAAACATGATAAAATAAATAATGAGAATGACAAAATTTGAAAATAACATTCATTAGATACTACATGAACCTAGCAATAATCATACCTGATATTGATTCCGAGGAAGTTCGCCCATCCGAAGACGAAATCTCCACTAGTGAACATTCCAGCATAAGTGACGACCAGATTCTGAATTGCACATGATTTCAGATTGTGCTTCTCTTCATCGGCCCTTCGTTTTATTCTTCCTCACCTTGATCGGTCCGATGCAAGTTGTCGTGAGGGCACTGTTGTAGTGAGTGCACAGCATGAGAGAGTAGTTGAGAATGAATCCACAGACACAAGAGAGAAGGAACGCCAACCAGACAGATGGAGTCATCGAACCAGCAGAGATGAATTCTAGCGTCTGATTGGAAGATATATTATATTTAGTCCTGCATTGTCCACCATACCTTCTCGATATCTCCTGTGCAGTATGCGAATAGAAGAGCAGGAGGGAACATGAACAGACAATTGTAATACAGAAGGCCGTCCTGTCCCAACTCCTGAAATAGATTTTGTCGCTTTCTCTTCTTCACTCGTTCAGTTCCTCATTCCAAATGATCTCTGATCTATTCAATATCTCATTCATGGAAGTGATGAGTAAGGAGGGTCAATGATCATCGATAACTCTCGCTTTACATGCACTACTCGCCCTGATCTCATGTAATATTCCCGTCTCACCGTCCAACACCTCAAATTTTTCGCCTGTCCGGATAAACAATATTATTCTCTCACCTTAGCATCCAATTTCTTCTTCATGTACACTCCATTTGCTGCCGTTGCCGCATTGTTAACCAGAATATACGAATATCTGCGATGAATATTAACTAGCGCTCCACTCGGAGCATAACTGAATCAAGGAATGGCACACATACCCAATGGCATCAAACGTTAGATCGTAGATCGCTGCAACTATAGATCCAGCTATCATAAGGAAGACTGAGAATTGAACGGCGTAAGTTGCAACCACTCTGTAAATTAGGAATATGATGGGTTTGAAGGAGAGCAGTGAACTTCTCACCCTATGATCGCATACTCCAATCCCATAGTCATCGCGATCGAAAAACGTCGTAGGACCGTGAACATCGGAAGACTGAAAACAATAATTAGTGTTGAAACTCAAGAGGTTGCATGCATCAACGTGTGCACAAGAACGCAATTCGAACATACTTGATAGCTTGTGTCCCTGCCAATCCAGTGATGAGGTTGACGATGTATAAGAGAGGAAGAGGAAAGACCTTCCGAATGATACTGCTGTCGTATGATGGAACGTCGACCTGAAAGATGTTCAAGGTTATCCGTTGTCTCATCAATGGTTACCTTTCGATAGACGGAGAGAAGTCCAAGGATGATGATCGTCGATGCCATCTGACCCAATCCAACCACCAAGAATGAGGGAAATCTAAATAAAACATGATCGGAGTGAGTCAGAGATGATAGACGTACCCGAGATTAGTGAGGAGGATCTTGTTGACGAATACGATAACCACAGAGGCGATTCCATAGAAGAGAGCGGAAAGGAGACGGAGAGTTAGAGGATGCTCAGAGGATGGAAGAGATGAGCCCATGTCTGCTCTCTTGATCTCTTGTCGAGTCTCCAAGCAAAAGCAGTTACAGATAAGGATTTGGCGATGGTTAATGGCATGTAAAAATGACTGCGAAAGCAATTGCCCAAGAAAGGAAATGGAAATGGTGCGATGAAAAAGAGGTTATGGCCAGATGTTCGCAGCCAGATGTTGGCAACAAAGAACGATCAGAAAAGAACAAAGGGAAAGTGAATATGGAAGTGAAAGTGAATTGCATTTCCATTTTTCCGCTTTCACTTCTCTTTGAAAGATTGAGATCGTGAGTGTCCTGGTTTCTCCCATGCATGTCGTGTTGTCTCCCCTCTCTCTTCTCGTAGATACCGATCTCCGAAGAAACATTGGCTCGGATGGGCGCCTATAGCCTCTCCATTTTACATTTCTTTCAAAAGTACTTCATCTATCTTTGATGAGGCATTTGACCTTATCAGCAGTTTGCTCTGTAATCATCTGGTTTTGGCTATTGTTCCGAGGTAAGTGTATCACAGTCATGGTCATAACGATTTTAGAAAATGGGCAAAATAGGAGCCACCATGCGTTCAAACAATTTTTTTTGTGGAATTTCAGTTTTTCTGTCTCTTCGGCATTATTCCATTCTTGAAGGAGTAGAGACAAACGCAGAAGCTGACAAGTTCTTGCAGGTATGATAATCATTTCAATCATTTCAAATCAAACTTTCCAACTCAGCTATTCGAAGTTCACAAAGAGCCCTTAAATCTCACTTTGAGAGATAATCATCACCTGATAGATTTCGTACACTTCCCAAAGAGATTAGCGGTCGATTGCGATAAAGGTATGAATGCGAAAAAGCAATGAGACATAGCTCATCCAAGTATTCAGAAACTAACAACAACCTTCAATTGCTGGTAATAGTTCTCTCTTCTCCAAAGAATGAAAGAATACGAAATTCAATCCGAAAAACATGGGCAAATCCGAACTATTCCCAGGGTCTCAAGGTCAGTTGTCAGCTATGCTATCGGGTATTCAATAACGATTGTGCCTTCGAAACATCGACTCGCTAGAAATGATCGTTGAGCGTCAACATGCTATTTACAGCATGGAAGAGCTAAAGCATACTTCATTGTTGGCGACGGACAAGAAGCTAAAAATGCAACGCAGAATGAGGTATCGCGACATTTGCATTTATTTATGGAACTTTTGTTTCCAGATTGAAAAATACGACGATCTTATAATCGTTGATGTCAATGACACATACAAGACCATCGTGTACAAGGTATGTTCATCGGGATTTGGTGCATTGCACTTTTCATCACTGAAAGTTCTATGGAAACTTTTTTTTTGAGGTTTTTGCTATTCTTCATATCGGCGGAGACCTCTGCACTACTCCATTCATTCTGAAAGTAGACGAAGATGTTGTATTTCACATTGATCGATTTCTGGATGGCGTAAGTTTGGCTTCATCTCTAACAGAAATGATCATTGATTTCATTCAGATTGGACAATACTTCCTTCCCGACAGAGCTGATATCTACTGTCATGTCTACCATGAGAAACCGCCAATAAGGATCGAATGGCTTGAATGGTCAGAACGTTTTTCTGATGTCAACCACTTTTCCTAAAATCCGAACGGTTCAGGTATGTTTCGCCACAACAATTCGCTGGCGAAATCTATCCCGATTTTTGTGCTGGTCCTGCGTATGTGATGACTCATAGTGCTGCATTGCAAATAATGAATAACATACATCTACTCCCAGATATTCAGGTACCTACAGATTTCACATATCAGAATAGATGAAAGAACATAAGATAGTGCCTTCGTTTTCTCAACAGGATCATTGTTCAGGTTGAGGACGTACTAGTGACAGGATTGATAAGTGAGGAGGCCGGTGTCAATAGAATCGATTATCAACACATGTTTCAACGAGATAATTGGGTGAGTACACACATGCTCCGCCGGTTTGCGCTTTTAATCTGATTTGATCTCAGGCCCGCCGCAAGTGTGACACTCATCCCAACGGTACTCCCTCTCTGATTGCTAAACACGGATTCAAAACGCATGTTGCAATGGTCACAGCCTGGAATAGACTATCCGCTAAAGAATGTCCTCACGAGTAATTGTTGCTATTGTACATGATTGTTACTCTTTCGGGTTTGCTATAAACATGTCGTGTCCTTCCTCCAGTGAGTTAGAATAGTTCATGTATTTCTCATCGGATATGCATTCAATCATACACCGTACAACACGATTTTTTACGAAGATCGATTCTCTTGTACTATTTTCTCATATACGCAGGATTTATTAGTTTATTAATTGTTCAATTACAATCCGAACAAGGTTGATCTCCAAGAGGGATTGGCGCATTGATCTTGCAATGGAACTACTACTTCTTGAGAGAATCTGCAAATATTGCGACAATTACATTTACATCAACTAAAATATCTCACAATAAAGGATTATATCCGTAAATCTCGTTCAGCATATCCATGCATTCATCGCGTTCTCGAACGTGAAGAGTACGAGAGAATAGCCCGACTTTTGAACCATTGCTGAGGTAAGTTCAAGTTATGAAAAGCATCAATGGTTTGATACCTTAGACTCGTCTTCTTCTGTACCCTAAGCGGAGGTTTCCGTGTGAGATGAGAGACCAAATAATTCATTGCGATGTCCTAAAATAATGCTGATAAGGTTCACTGCGGTTCCATATTAGTCTGCGTTTCGGGAACTGACAATGAGACCATTGAATATTGACTCTCACCTCGCAGTTGAAATGCTTGTCGATGTATTCAAGTATAACAGGATGTTGATTGTACGTGTACTCAAATAAAAACTCCTGCAATTTATTGAATGAAAAACGAATTATGAAGGAATCTTTGAAATATAAAGGTAGGTTACCTTATGCATGATTGCAAGACCGGTTAGAACCATACTGTATTCATGATTAGCAGATAAGCCATATTTACTTTTGCCCTCAATTTTCGTGTGGTACCTGAATGAATAGTATTCGCTTACTGCGTGACAGAGGTGGTACACTGCACACGCTCAGTATTACGTAAAGATTGTTCACTTGCATACCTTTCGGGGAATCCCACGATCCTGTTTCGATTTTCCCGCCAGATTCGAAACGCAAAAACAAGTTCAGATTGCGTAACATAAACGTCGTCATCCATTGAGAGAACAGCCTGAAGTATTACGAGAATGATCATACAAATTCCATTGAAAACTTGAAGCACCTCTGTTTCAATTGATTCGTATGGGATAAACCGATTATTCAGAGAATTCTTCTTGGTAACGATAATTCTGCAATTACAAACATCAGGCAATAAAATTGTTGGTTTTATATCTCACTCTACAGGATTGTCCGTGTCCAGCCAATATGAGGGAGGAGAATCGTTCTTATTGTTCCAAATCACAATTATCTGAGTAGTAAAAGATAATAATAAGTAGTCTCGCTAATAGCTTACCTTGTTGAGAAACGGGCAATTTCGAAGGTTGTGAAGTATCTTTGTAACTCCATCTGTTCGATCGTATGTGAGAATGACGACTGAAAAGAACTCGAAGATCCTTTCGCCGACATTCCTTTGTAGAGTACCTGTGAACTGCTCTTCATCACGAGTGAGACCGAGTGCTCGGTTTGGAAGCCGTCTTCCAATCTCACTATTCATGGATGTAACGCTTTCCTGTGTACGAACAAAGTGAAAATCCATTATCTTTAAGTACGTACATTTGTTCCCTTATAGAAGGCGGCCCCTCCTGGCATCATCGGTATGTCGTGTATCAATGTTGGAGCGAATGCTAACTTGTTACCACTGTTCCATCGACGATATGAATACTAGAAATGAATTCATGTTACACCTTCTACTACAGTGTAGTCAGTGAAATGAGATCAAGAACTTACTAAGCTTGACGGAGGTGGAAGAAATCGCAATAACATTGGAACAGTATCCTTCATCGAATCGCTATGAGACACAGTTTGTGCATGCTGAATCTCACCCATTTATTGTATATTGATCATCTCAGTCAAACCTCATAAAACGGAGGCAACTCCACCATAATCCGTTCTGATAGAGCGGCGATTAGTGTTTCCGCAAGTGCTGAAATGACATTGATTATAACAGAATGAAGTTGATATCTGACCTTCAGCATTGTCCAGCCTTTCCAGGAAAACTCGCCCTCTTCTCCTTATTTCCAATATGTCTTCTTTCGCTAATCGTTCTAACAATTGAGGCACGAATCGTATCGCTGACAGTGGATAACGAAGTGATGCCAGTCTCCAATCCAACTCATCTGAACGCAAATGATTGGATCAATCGTTAGTAAAGCGTAGTACTTTGGAAGGGCAACGGTTGGTTGCTCGATAGAACAACGGGAATGCATCCAGCACGAAGGGATGAAAGGAGTCTTTGTTGGAAAGTTCGAGATGAGGGAAGCAGGCAGAACGTGGTGTTCACGAGAATTTCATCTAGAATATGATAACTTTCTTTGAGGAGAAATATATTGCCTACCACAGTGTGTATTACATCGAACGAATGGAATGTGAAACGGAATGTCTTCTAATTCATCATTCTCGCCATACACTATCTGCGCTAGAGTCTGAAGAGTACTCTCGCTACCTGGATCGATGCGGTAACCCTCAACTAACCTCTCTTCCAATAGGAAGAATGGCAGGACGACTTCGCCACGATGATTTATTGAGGGGTTTCACATCAGCAAATACAGAAATGTCAAATCCATCACGAAAATATCTGAATCAGTAAGTAAGGTCAAAAACAAACTTGTTATGTTATTCACCCTTGCTCGAAGCTTGCCTGAACAATCAGCTCATTTGCTTGAGATGTGATAAGATTCTCTGAATCAACATTGACTAAGACAATGTTCTTTCTCCATTCTGCAGTGTGAGTGAGAGTGCCCGTGTCTGCAAATATATTCAGTGTTTGATAGATCTTAATCAGTTAACCTCCAACAGAAATGATGAAGCAAGCTGATTCGGGTGTCTTCATTGCTGCGGGATGCGATGAAAGAGCCTGCAATGAGTTTCATCGAATCAAATATTCAAGAAAACTACAAAAACCTTTGCCAGTGGGTGTTTGGATTCATGCACGTATATTCGTAGTGGAGATATCACAGAACAATATGTGTAGTCGAAAAACTCGTTTGATAATGGCGAATGGATGGATCTCCTGAAATCAGTTTTATTCGTCAGTATATTTCAATTATATTACTTTTGTGCAATCCTTGCTTCTTCTGGGACATAGGAATCAGCTCCAATCAGACTTCTGAACCAAATTTTACTTACGAATTGCTATACTGATAAGCACATAATGTCGTTATCGTAATTATGAAAAATTAAAAATGTGAACAGAAATGAAGATCTTAAAAAACAAACCTGGCTACAGTGAAAAGAAAGATACTCGTACATATCACCAGAAGGCTAATTCTCTGAGATGAACTTTTAGTTTATGAAAATGTGTTCAACTCACAATTCGTTTCTTTGATTGTCGTTTGATAGTGAGATTCTCGGATTTACAAATCCATCTGAAATCAGGAACAAATGAACGACTTTTACAAGACATTTTTTGCTGTGATACATCATCAAAGTACAAATAGTCAACTCACATTTTTTCTTTGGTATATCGAGATACGTTTTGCTGAACTTCCCTTGTGAAGCTGTCTAGCATGCTGAAACAAAAAAAAATACCAAGAAAAGTTAAAATATGTAAATAATGACTCTGGGAAACAGAGTACATCAGATAAACTTTATCGAGAATTGCATGATTATATTGCCACATTGGCAGAAAAATAATGGCCGAGACTCGCAATAAAAGAACTTGATTGCGAACATGCGGAAATGTACATCCGAGCTAGCGCTCGTGCGCGTATTTCGGAGATGAAGAGTGGGATAGCGAGAGATGGCAACTCTTTCAGGAGAAGTGTGAACGCTTCCTGAATCGAAGCATCTTATGTTGTTCGTGAGCATCAGAACAGATCGATTGAGTCATAAAAGGTGCGAAAATATGATAATTATTTCGCAAGAATTCATTTTCCTCCTTGAAGACGAAAAACGTTCTCTGTTTGTTGATGGATGCCTTGTGATTGTTCATTGTTCAACAGATTATCATTATGATCATTATTCGAAGTTGCTGTTGCTCGATGAAGCTTAGTGTGCATGTTGAAGACAAAGAGTATTGAGTGTCTTGGAAGCTAACGGAACCGGGACTATCTAGTGCCGGATCAGCAAGAATTTCTTGTGAGCAGATCCATCTTGCGCAGGGATCTTGGAATGCCACTTTCCTCTCTCTTACAATGCCACTTTCCTCTCTTGTTAGATGAATTGTCCTATCCCGACAACGCTTTCTCCAAATCGAGATCGAATATGTTTCAAAGATTCTCAAAGTATTATATAGCTCAAGTGATGAAGAGACCCAATACCGATTACGGTGACTTATAGTATGTGCCATCGAATCAAACAAAAAGTTTGGGATGTAATAATGGCATTATGTTCGGATGCTCATCTTGAATTATTTTCATTCATTTCCAGTAAACAGCATTGATAAAATCTAAAAAGAGAAAGACTATCTGATCCTCGCCATTCTCGCGAAAGCTCTGCAAGTTTTCGGCTGAAATGGCTAGATCGGATCGGCGATACTCATTTATCTGCCGTGTGGCACTCACTTAGCATTTTAAAATCATGCGCTTAATTATTTCAACCGGATCATTATTATGCTTCGGGTGCATAGTTGCATACTTATGTTTGAGACGTTTTGAGTATAACCACTTACTCAGGTAGTTTCTAGAATTGTTTATGTTCGATACCACATTTATTTCAGTGCATACGGTTCAGACCGGTTACTGCTGACTCGATTGGGAACGTTCGAAACAGGTGGAATCGGTAATAATGTGTTTGAATTGATATCAAGCATTGGCATCGCTAGAGCTACTGGAAGGTAAAGTGATTACAGTCAAATATGGTTATCAACCAATTTATCGTCAGAACTCTCATTCTGCCAAGTGTTTTGCACGAGAAAATAAGCTTTCGCCATCCCGAGCTCGTGAACTTACTGGATGGAATATACTCAGAAGAACAAGGAACCGTGAGTGCTACGACCTTCAAGTGACGCATCGTTCTTTTCAAATGACAATTCAGATCACAAACTCCTTCCATATCGACAAGCGTATGAGTGACTGTTGTAGATATAATTCTGAGATCATTAACTCAGTCATGACGCCCAAAAGAACAGTAATTTCTGCGGATTTGAATTATTTGCAGGTAAGATGTGCAACGTAACATTTCACAAACACATCAAGTGCTTTCAGAGCTACGTGTATTTTCTTGATATTCCTCGATCTGAAATTGTATCGCGTCTCGAACTTGGATCACGCGAGCAGACGGCTATTGATCAAGAACTTTCAAAGATCTCAATTCTGGCGGAGTACAAAGATATGTAAGTATTCCAAACAGCCGCTAAAGTAAACATTGACAGTTAATAATTTAGACTTTGTGTCCATTCGAGAAGAGGCGATTTCCTCACAACTGGAGTACAATCGCCTAGCAATTCTTCATTTCTACTACGAGCAGCCAAATACGTTCACGAGAAACATAGTGAGCTCACAAATATTTTTTATTTCTTCTGAATTGGAAAATAGTATAAAGTGGATAACATTGCAACGGACATTTCAGGTACGAAAGGATCACTCATACTTTTAATAGGAGACGATATCAAATGGCAGAATAAGTTAGCAGATACTCTGAAAGCTGAGGGGTATGTATAAGGTCGACCAAAATCCTTGCTGGGTAGATGCTCTCTAATTAGGATTTTCGTCATTCAAATATATTTTTCATCCGGAACTGACTTCAGATGTTAGACGTTACTGTAAAATTTTTGAAATAGATTAATTCAAATCTCCTGTTTTTTTCAGGAAACCTGTGCTAGTTCTTCCTCGATTCAATTCAACATCATCGCCAGTCGTTGACTGGCATGTCTCTCGGAAGTATTGCGACAGCGTGTTATTGACTGGTATGGGAATGGATAGCGACTTCGACATGGCTACATCTCAAACAGAGAAACTAGTGACTGTGAACTTCGCATACAAAAATGTCCGTGAAATCATTGAGATGACAGCACTTTTTTCAGCCTCTTCATCTACGTTCGGCTGGTGGTTAGCATATCTCTCGAAAGGGCAAAAAGTGAGCAATATATTTCAATGTTATCGGTCTGTGCTACTCTACATTAAGAGACCGGCTCAGAGAAAATTTACCATTCCGGCTCTTTTGCGGACATTTCCCAAGGGCTATTATCCAGGCCGCCCCACTCACATATGTTGGAGCTCCTTTGACCTTATTTACAGAAATGATGAAATATTGGTCCGCGTTGCGCAATGCGGCGCGCCAGGTGCGCGCGAAGTTAGAAAAGTGCATTTTCATATCTTTTCAACCGAGCAAGCTAGAACCAAATTCCTTCTACATTGTTTTAGGGTTGACGTAAGAGCACAGGAACACCGTATAGGGGAGTACCAGATACCCTCCTGCATCGATACCACCACATATGAAAGAAATTGGGAAATCCACTTTTTAGAAAAGGCTATTTGTGTGAGCCGGAGACGGTCTCAGGCCGTCATTACCTGGCATTTACCACTTAGATGCTATGAGATTTCCGGAACAAACCGCTCAAATGGTGTCACTAGGCCATAATGCGAATGATCAGCACCATAGGAGTCGATTTGCTCATCATGACTTTTTTGGTCCCTGACCCGGGGTTTATGGTCTCGGAGTGCCCCACCACCATGAACCCGGGGTCATGGTCCAAAATGGAGGTGAAAAGTCATGATCGAGATACTTCATGTACTATACGCCAATGTGAAGTTCAGTCGCCCGACCATCTATCGTACCCCGCTGTACCAAAATCTGGCTATCGTGGAATCGTGACTTTTCAAATTTGGTTCTCAATTAAAAAATCACAATTTCTCAATCAAACCAGATAAAAATCCATTTCTTTTTGCAGGGTGTTAGTGATGATAAGAGTGTGCCGTACCACCATTTGTTCCATGTTTAGGGGACACACCTGATGAAATTGTAAATTAATATATCTGAATGAACTATTAATTATCATCACTTTTCCAAATATAGAACTAATGGTGGTACGGCACAATCTTATCATCACTAACTCACTAACACCTCTTTCATATGTGGTGGCATCGATGCAGGAGGGTATGTGGTACTCCCCTATACCTACATGTCGGTGGCGGACGCCAGTTTGGAGCAGTGAAAACATAAAAGGCTAAAGTGTCTTTTCTACCCATTTTCCGATTATGGTGGTCCGCTCAATTTAGGAAGGTCCGCAGTTTATGAAGGTCCTAATTTCGGACCATACTATTTTCGTGGTCCGAGAAAAAATATGATGATCCGTCGTTATAAAAATATGGGGGTCCGAAAAACAGGAAAAATTATAAAGGTCCGTCATTTTTTCTACAAACCGATCTTGTTGAGTATAGTAGAAGAGAACCAAAGCTTCCCCCCCCTCTTATATTCACCTATGTACTGAGACGAACTGAAAGCAAACCTTTCAATGCTCTATTTTTTTGGGTTTACATTGTATGATCCCAACCACGATAACCTGTAATTTTATTGATTGATTACTCGACTACGCGATATTATAAATTTCCCCTTATGAATTTATCGCATATCTTCCTAAACAAAAGCGTAAGACCCAAGCCTAAGCGTAAGACCCAAGCCTAAGCGTAAGACCCAAGCCTAAGCCTAAGACCCAAGCCTAAGCCTAAGACCCAAGCTTAAGCCTAAGCCTAAGCCTAAGCCTAAGCCTAAGACAAAGACTAAGACTAAACAATGAGCCCGAGACTCCGGGTTTGGAATTAAAGATT
>LS491138.1:138124-157820 GCA_900490845.1 Pristionchus japonicus | reverse complement strand
TTCGCCGGACCTTTATATTTTCACGTAGATTTATGGTGGTCCTTCTTGGACCATTATAATTTTTGGACCTTCATATTTTCCGGCGGACCAATATATTAGGGACCATCATATTTTCCGGACCACTGTGAACGAAAACGGACCTTCCTAAATTGAGCGGACCACCATAATCGGAAAATGGGTAGAAAAGACACATTAGCCACATAAAAAATATCAGATTTTTTGAAACTCAAAGTAGGTATAAGGCTCGTCCAAGAAATGATCCCAATGGTGTTCCTGTGCACTTACGTCAACCGTAAGCCAATGCAGAAGGAATTTTGGTTCTAGCTTGCTCGTTTGAAAAGAAATGAAAATGCACTTTTCAAACTTCGTGCACACCTGGCGCGCATGAATTGCGCAACACGGATCAATATTCCATCATTTTTGTAAAACAGGTCAAGGGACCTCCAACATATGTAAGTGGGGCGGTCTGGATCGTAGCCCTAGGGAAATGTCCGGGGAGTGGTGAATTTTTCCCGATCCGACCTCTTAAATCAGAAGCATATTTGCAATATTTAGTAAATTTCCATTCAGGTATTCTACAATGCTCAATTTTCAACAAACCCGCAACTCATCAAACAATTCGAATCTACTCAATTCTTCCCACCAAATTGGAGATCGTTAAATTTTACTAGCGATTCCAATATAACATTGTAGAATTTTCAATACCGAGTTTTGATAGTTAGTTTTGATAGAAATATTTATCATGAAAATACCATTGAAGATGTGTTGCTTGTCAAAATAAAATACGAGTTTGAAGTCGTTTATTCTTACTGTTAGTCGTTTTTTTCTATACAACAAGCGACCGAACACATAGTATGATTCGCCTTCTGCGTTGGTCGGAGTGCTGCTGATAGTCTTTTTTGATTACTTTTTGTAGACAAACGCATAATGAATTCTATTGATTAAAGAAAGTACATACATCGTGAGTATCAATTTCCCGAAGTAACGAAAGACACTGCGAAATCCCTTGTTCAAACTTCAGTAGGATAGGAGGGGAATATGATACTATCGTTGTCTTCAGCAAAAATCAAACTACCTGCTTTTTTCTACATACATCATCGTAGCTACTGTCGGTGCTTGTACTGTTGAGAAGACTCCCTCATTTTCCTCTCCACAGTTGAGGAGCCGCGGTCCCTTTTCGAAGGAATCAAAGGCCGCGGTGGTGATTGGTCATCTCCCTCTCCTCCGATTGGATAGAGATGAACTACCCCGTAGAAGTGATATGCATCTCTATTATAGGGCGAGTGGTATGTGAATGTGGTGATGTTTGATGTCAGTTGTGTTGTATGATTGCAAACTTTGATGAGTGGAGTACTTGAGGCATTGCCAAAACTATTCAGTCTGACTCAACTGGAGGGATGATTGCGTGGTACTTCCGAGAGCGCGATTGCTTCGAATGAGGGGAGATGAAAAAAGAAAGGCCCCATTCAAGAAGCCTGCTTCGTAAGTTTGGACTTCGACGGCTGGATGATCTACTTCACGCCTCAAACGATCTCGACCAAGTGCGAAAAAAAAAATCTGAATCTGTATCTGAGGAGAGATGAGGGAGGCGGAAGTGGAGATAAGGGAGATTTCCTGAACAGCACTATTGTCTTATATGTGTGAACCCTCTTTTTGGATCGGTTCTCCCTGTTTGTAGTTGTAAGGCTCAGTTTTCAACTTGTATTTATCAGGAGTGCGATCGAACTGTGAATATGATGTGTTTCCCAGATCCCATAGTTGGCGCCATTTCATGCAATAGATGCAAGAATCTGTCACATGGTGGTACGAATCTTATGAGAAGATGAAGCAGAACATGGTGAGGGATTCTTTAGTCCAGAATCTCTTTTTCTCTACATTCTCAGACTCTCGCTGCTGACCTTTTTCGAGTTTTTCTAATCTCTCATCATCATCTACTTCACTATCTCGCTAGACATCCTGTACGATTCTTGCTGCACGACGTGTTTGAAGTTGTAAACAATCAATTCAAATTTGAATAGTTTGAGTCAGATTTGGGCCAAACTACTTGCAATTCGAATTCAAATAACATCAACGGTTATTTCATAGAATACGATTCTTTTCCCATAAGCTGTTTTGACCATGCAAACTTTAATTCCAAATCATTATTTCATTTCGTTGGTGAAAATATGTTGCGTACGCTCTGTGCATTTATTCTTTGTCTCGTTGATGGACAGATCCCCACAAGTTAGGCCTACGAGATATTCATCTTGTTTCGCTCATCCCCTCCCTATTCACCTTGCACATCCCGTCACCAATATTCGATCTGATATCCCTCTCTTACTTTCCCCGACAAGATAGGAATCCCGCTAGAAATGTAAGAGAGGAGAAGGGAAGCGGCTACCCTTTTGGAATACTGAAGATCAAGGACCTGCTTCAAAGGCACTAAGAAGCACTTGAAATTAGTAGAACAAAGTTTGTAAACAAATGTTGAAATACTGATCTCTTCATACAATTTTCATGGTGTGTTCATCGTTCAGGGGGCCTTGTTCAGTTCTCTAAGATGTATTAGATGCGGCTTGAAACAAACATATTTCGCTTTATTTTCGAATAAAATGCATCAGAAGAGTTTCGAAAATCCATTTTCAAACATCAATTTTCGAGGTCATCTGCACTTGAAGCAAACAAAACGCGTCTCTCCCGTTGACCGAGATTGATTGTTATCGGTCCTTTAGAGACACGGCCAGTGCAAGATCATGTACAACTCAGCTAGCTCCTCCCCTTTCCTTGCTAGTAGACGAGACAGTCTGCACCCAAGTCAGTCAGTACACTCGGAGATGAATCCAAAGCGAGTGAGTCTCTTCTCCAAATACTTTTCTTACCCTTTCCTTTCAGTGCATGAAATGCCTTATGCACGGCCTCTCTTCGTTCGCTCATCAATCAGATGAATGCGGTCAAATGGGATGTAAATGCAGAAAGGTTAGTTATTCTTTTCTCAGGACTCTCACTTCCTAAAGACGAAGCTTAACTGGTCTTCCTTTGTAAAACAGAAATACAAGGTCGTTCACTATTGCAAGTTCAGTGCAATCTGGTCGACCGCCGCAGGGAAGTCTCAACCAAACTCGTGCAGCTCAGCAGAAGGCAGAACCAGACAATCAATAAGAATGTCCAAGTGAGCAAACACGTTTATCTTTCGGTGTGCAAGTGCATGGTTTTGCAAGGTTTTTTTTTTCCTTTTCTGCATAATTACCCTCAAATCAAGGACGATTACGATGCTCGCTACTTGTGTTCGAGATGCCGTCATCACGGAGTCATTTCCGTCAAGAGAGTGAGCGAATTATTCTTATTACTTCAATTAATGATGTCTAATTGCAGTACCACGGTCCTTGTCCCTATTCTGCGTGCAGATGCAAATCTTGTGATCTGAATGAGGAGAGAAGAAAGATCGATCGAGAGCTCTCCACTATACACCGAAGCGAGAAAAACAATTGTAAGGTGCAATAACAACGCCAAACCCTAATCATCTAATTCAGGCCCACTTGAACTCAATCTTTCCGATTCCGAGGGAGAAACAAATGAAGTCGAGAATCATCGTATTATTACCCCGGAAACTAAGGTTGGTCAATGTGATGTCTTGAATGATCGCATGATGCCATACTTATCAGGTGATTCTGGATCTCATCAACGTGTTGTCGATGGATCCAGCCTCGTTCAATCCCGATAACTTCGATTATCAAGCACTCTCGAACTTCTTCAATAAGGAAACGATCGAAGTTCCCGATGAATGGCTTGCAGACCTTCCCAATATCTTTGACTTAGTTCACGAAGCCCTGAAGAGATTCCCGAAATTCAAAAATATCAATTTCCAAGCCGGCTTCCAAGTTTCCCCATTGTTCAATCAATAATAGAACATGGCTGGATCTTTGTTTGTCTTTAGAGAATACTGTACGAATGGGTTTTTACTTAGCATCAAGAAAAGGATCACCACTATCTAAGCGGGGAATAATTAGGTGACCATAGGCGTAGTCCATTATGTAAATTTGACCATGCCTTGCAATGGATATTTCACGTGCACACAAACACAATTCTTTACATATATTCCCTACGTATGCCAGATTGTGATTCACAACGAGAATGAAAGGAATAGGCATCCAGTCACTTCTAAACCCAAACAATAAACGATTATGAATTAATTGTTCTGGTTGAATTTTTCCTCTCCGAACTACACACCATTTATAGTTAGAGTCACCTCAGAATTCGGATGAAAAACAACGTTTCAAAGCAGCAGTTCCTAGTTGCCCGTATCATCTTCTAATGCGCCGATGACACAATCCCTCTTCTCCATTCACTTTCTATAGGGCGAATTCTTGAGAGCGACAGAGAGAGGGATAGGGACAGCGATTGGGCAATCAAGTTTGCCCTCCTCTGGATAGCAGCTTGTCAATATCCTCTCTACTCATATCTCTATTCTCTCATCTATTTTTGATTTCCCTAACCCGATTTGAGTTATTCATAGTTTTGTGCTGACAATTTTCGCTTGAATTTTTGCGCAGGTTATGTATTTCATTCGTCGTAACTGCACATTGAGAGTGATGATGCAGATCAAGAGAGGATGAAAAGCGCCCTTTGAATGATCAGACTGAGAAATGCTTAGGAAAAGACGCTTGTCTGTGCCCTTGAAGTGGCTCGATAGGCATTGAGGAAGTTCCTGTGCCTGTGTGCTACTGTTTCGTATGATACTATGATCTCTAACTAACAATAAAATCTTCCGCTGAACCATTTCAACATCTAATTTTTTACACGTCCCGGTTTAATGCTTTATTATTGATAACGCTAACTCACTAACCGCAGTCTTTGTTTTACTGTAACAATAGCGTGGGAAGACAACGCTTGGAAGGTCATTGTTATGGAGAAAGCCGTGCCAGCAATCATTGACACAATCGAACGAGATCGAAAGTGGGAACGGACAATGCGCCTTCCTGGTTCCGATTGTTTTCCCTTTCTGCTTTCATTCCTTCTGGGTTCTACCTGTCAAAACGCGATACGTTCCTCCATCCCATCTAATCGTGTTCGTATCCGATCGACGTACCTAATCAATGCAGCTGATTATCCCAATCTCTTTGTTCGCTACCTCTGTCTCATCCATGCCCCTCTTTGTCAACTTTCACTCCCTCTCCCTTTCCCCTCTGCCATTGAATATCCGTCCCTTAGATCTTGTTCTATCCCCTCTCTCTCCCTCCTTGCGCAACGCATGCGCTGATCCGTAAAGTGCCGTTTCAAGAGAGGGAATGGCGCATTTCATTGATTTTTGCCGTTGAACGAACTATCCATAACCAATTCATATTGATTTACCGCTACGCATTCTCTTTCTCGACTGTGATAATTACCCGAATTGTTACCTCACATTCCTCTATGAATTCTTTCAGCCCATCATGGGGCGTTTATCGCCTCACGAAGAAGAGAAAATGGCTCATTCATACCACAGTTATTCGAACATTGGTGAGTTCGAAAGTCATTTTAGCATAATGATCTAGTTGTAAAAAAATGAGCATTCATACTATACAAACATATTTTCAGGGCTTCTGACGTTTTCGTTTTCGCTCATTCCACTTCTCTACATTACGTATAGCCATCGGCACTTCACAATAGCGTTGCCGGTAAGCGATTGATTGCTCTCTCTCTCTCTTTATTCTTTCTCTTTTCCAACAATGGATCTTTAGTGGATCCACTTTTTTGGAGCGAATCTAAAGTTGGAACAAGTCATGGACTGAGTGAATAGTTAGATGAAGTAAGGATTCCACTGAGACATCGAATGAGAAGATTGTTACATTAATACAATCGTGCTGACAAAAGTGAATTTTTGCGAGCAAAAAGTGCGTATTCAGCGCACAATAACAAATCCGTTTTTAGGATCTCAATTTCGGCTGGACATTCCAAATAGCTGTGGCGGCTGGACGTACTAGGGATATCTCCATCGACGAGGTTCCCGTTTTGATATTGGAGTCTTGTGCTTTTATCGTTTTACTCTTTTGCAGGTCGAATTTCGACACTGGGACAGCGGCAATGAGTACAACCAACTTGTTTGCATATTTGTATTTCGCGAGTTGAACCATGATTTCAGGCGTATCAAAAATACAAACCGGAAGAAGTCGAAAGGGTTCGCAAGAACCCTTGGGCCCTTTGGAAATACAAGGTTGGCTAAATTGATTCATCCATTCCATCTTTCTACGTATCTTTCAGCTAATGATAAAGGAACCTGAACAACACAGACATCAGATTCTATTGGCTGCAAACAGTGGTTCCTCAGCGTGAGTGTCTTTCGATTCCACTGCTCATGAGATGTTTATCTTCAGTACATTTCTCCGTGAGTACTATCGATACAAGTTCGGGACCACTGATTTGAACCAGTGTAAAGTGAGACACATACCACTTTCATTCCATTTGCACTTGGCCTAAGATATTTTACTTCAGTATGAACATGGTGGTCGCCCGAAAGGAATTCCATCGATTCTACGAACTTTCCAATTATCTTCCTCAGTAAGCGCACGTTTTGAAATTTACTGGTTCTTTTGTGACTCTAAAAGATATGTGATTTATCAGGCGCAGCTTTTGGTTCGTGTGATGGTTCTCTCAACATTCTACATACGGTGGTATTTAACCTTCCTAAGATGCATCACAGTTCTGAATTCTAGTCCAGGTGAGGAAATAAAGAATACAATTTAGATATTCGAGTGAGATTGAGAGTAAGATTGGTTACAATCGTTCTGCTTTCCTAAATCAAACTCAAAATTGCAGATTTCGTCCTCCGAGCACTTGCTTTCTTCGCACCCAAATTGCAGCTGATAGAGATGGTTTTCGCCTTTCTCATCAGTTGCCTTCATCAAGACAACGACAAAACATGTAATACTTTCAAATTTGGAGTGCTTTCTCTTCTCAAATCCATCAGCTCCTTTCCATTCCAGTACTCTTCATATTCCCAGCCGTGCTCATCGGATGGGCACTGTCTGTCTGTGCCTACATTCTGGTATTCACACTGCTATCGCTGATTGACGGCCGATCTGAGGTATGACTTACGGAAGAATGTATCAGTCATTTGTGTACATTCACGAGACGTGCAATCAAAGAAGGAAAAGCATGTTGTAAGTACAGTTGATTCATTTCAGGCCTCTTCTCGACTGGCACAGATTCGAATTGCATGTTTATCAATCTGTTTATTCTGCTCGCCCATCTGGATAATGAACCATCTCCCTTTCATTGAATTGAAGACGTGCTTCACGGAAGGTCAGGAATCAATATTTCATACTAGTTTTATACCTTTGAACACTTTTGCAGTGCCGGTGCGTGAGGCGCTATCTGAGTACGTTACCGTTATTGCTGTCATCGTTTTCGTTGTGACTCAGGTATGATTGCTCATGGAGGAAGAGATGATCAGAGTTGTGAAACATAATTCAGTTGTACGAGATGCGTAACTATCGGGGTCTTCTCTCGTGTTCCGACCACGATTACTGTGTGGAGGTTCGTTCTGCTGATCCAAACAGATTCAAACCCGAAATCTGCGCAATTCGGTTCTGAAATAAACCTTCTCTCTCTCAGCTGAACGGGGAGTTCGACGACGTCTATCGTCCTGCAGAGATGAGAGTTCGACCAGCTGCTACCAGAAATCGACTGTCCCCCTCTTACTCTAGACAGTTGTCCGACTTCTATTGTATAGAGCAGATGATTGCTTGACCGAGTTCCCAGTATTACAAAGTAGAGCTAGTTTGTTAGTTATGTGACAAGTAGAAAATATGAGAAAACAATGAATATTTAACTAATTTTTAATGAAACTACAGGTGAAACTCATTAGTCCTTACATTGAGACAGATTCTACCTCACAATTGAACCGGTAATGTATGATATTTCGACAGTACATTTCTAATAAATATTTCGATTATCATGTTCAACAGATCTGTAACGCAGAAGTTCATTGATTTACTGAAGGAAGTTGCTACGGTCAACAGGAATTCAAAAGTAAGCCTAAACAGGACACCTTCGGAGAGGAAGTGGAGCGTCCTTATCTCTGTAAGAAATCTCATCCGTCGACATTTCTTCCGTGTAAAGAGATTCGTTTTCATCCAAAGCGCATCGAAAAATGAAGCGCTTTGTAGATATCTGCGATTCGTAAGAATGTCCATATCCGGTTTGTAAGTTTGTGAGGGATTGATTCGGGTGTAGATATTAGAAGCAAACGTGGAAATGGAGACGAGTTGCAATCGGAGATTAGAATCTCATTCTCTAAGCTGCGCAAGAATTAGTCCATTGAATGGTGACGTGTATTCGCTTGTGACGATTAGCTTCCATTCTTGCATTATATATTGTTTGCACTCGGTCATTATTGTTTCTAGAGTAATCACTCACAAAACAAAGTATATTGCTTGAACGATGACAACTTAAAGTGATCACTTTCCTTGTTTATTACAATAATCTGTTTGTCAAAGTTCATGGTAGAACATTTCTTTACCTGAAGGGCATTAATTGATGCACTAATTGTTCAATTAGTTTGTTTCAGTAACTTGACTCTTGTTGGGCGTGTACTTTCGATGTGAGATTATATTCGCCGATTAAGATTTCCTGCGCAAGATCCAATATCGACGAGTCTCCTTAGGTTGCTGCACACTCAAGTGTCTCTACGAGTTTTCTTCTACTATGAATCCGAAAAGAGTGAGTCTTTCATTCGAAATGATATCTTCTTCATGACATCATTGCAGTGTATGAAGTGCCTTCTACACGGTGAAAGTGTTAACATGCACAGCTCCCAGGAATGCCCGTGGACGGAATGTTCATGTCAAAAGGTAAGTCTAATTATTCCCCTACTTCTATTATTGATTGTTTTCCAGTGTGCACTCGTAGACAGCCGCAGAGATATTGCGAACAAGATGGTCAAATTGGCTCGGAAGCAGAAGACTCAGCAAGGAATCAATGTGAGCGTCTTATCCATAGTCTTATCCATCATTGGTTTTCCAAATTCGGAATACTGTTCATTTATGCAGGACACTGACTATCGCTACATGTGCGCGAGATGTCGCAATCACGGAATTCAAGCTTATAAGAAGGTTTGTTTGCCAGTCAAAAATTGAAACTGGATAATCAAGAAAATCAATTCATTACAAGTTTTCAGCACCATGTTCCCTGTCCGTTCGCACTCTGTGACTGTGAACCGTGTGCTCTCAACTCCGAAAGACAACGAATTGAACGCGAACTCAAAGCAGTTTGCAAAGGAGATGACACTACTAATGATTTCACAAACGGTTCGAGATTCTCACATTATCGCGATTTAACCTGAAGCAATTCAGGTTGCTCTCCTTCTACATCCGATTCTGAGTCAGAGAACTCGGTGAAACGCATTGAACTATCCCCCGAAGCTAAGGTATCTTTTTCACTAATGCTGTCTGCCCTTTCTGTACAAAGTTGATCATTTGAGGTCATAATGGATCTTATCAATGCTCTCACATCGGATTCCTTTGAACACGAGAACTTCGACTACAATGCTCTATCAGACTTCTTCTCTAAACCGTATATTCGTCTTCCCGATGAGTGGATTCCCATTATGGGAGAAATTACCGATCTCGTATTGCTTTCCTTGAAACGATTCCCACAGTTTGAAGGAATTGATTTTGCTCAGGGAATTATGTGAAGCCAATAAGAAATATTGATTCAAATTATATTTTTTGTGAAGTAGATTCAAATTAATGCAAATTGTAAAGGTTGTGGCATATAATAAAAGGATAATTTGCTATGCCTTTCTGTTTCCATCGCTTCCACACGACTGTCGAATCGGCACCTCAATGCCAGATAATATCAAACTTATTTAAACAAAAATACAGTCCAATGAGATAGTCTAGCGCTCTAGGTTAATCTTCCACTTTTCTCTCTTTCCGTCTGCGCCCTTTTCTATGAATCTCAGCTCAGGTCAGGGGCACGACGTGACACGAGAGCTTTGCTTCCTTCATTTATTTACCACGTACTCGTCTAACCTTGTGAGCGAATTCGCGCCTGGGAAGAGAGGTCCGCAAACGAAAGCTTTGATGAAATCAACTAAAATAAGTGACAGCAAATATGTTTCCTGATTTTGTATGAATCCATTTGCCAGAGAGTCCAACAGATAAGGCCTAAAAATCGATTCTCTCAATGCTAGTGGTTAGCTGTCAGTTGCTGCTCACGATGACAGTTTTACATCATTTTTTAAATTTTCTAGACTGTCTAGTATGCCTTGAGTTGAAAGATAAACCTAAAATGTTCCAATTATTCGGGTGTGTGATGAGCAGCAGCAAGTATTGAGTGGCTGGGAAGAGAACGATAAGGGATCACTTGGGAATCACTAGGTCACAGTGGGCCTTATCGCGTCTGTATCTGATGTCTGTATGCATCGGTACGGACTAGCGAAGAGGTTCACTGGTGTGAGTTGCATGATTCTAATCGCGGCCTTGTCCCTCATTCCTTCACAAGAGAAGAGATCTGCACTCAGTCTAGACAATGTACTCAGAAATGAATCCAAAGCGAGTCAGTAATATTAACTCCTAATTCACTACATTGCCCTGAAACTAAGATACTAATTTAGTAAAAGTGTCAGAAGTGTTTGATGCATGGTTTTCTTCAATGCATCAACCTGACGACTGTAACATGTGACTTAGAATGCGATCAATGATCTTCGTTCTATTCTTTCGAATCCCGCAAACCACAATCTTAGAACAGTGTAATACTCTACACCTTTACCGGTTGGTTATGCAAACATGACAGCATTTGCAAAATAAATAAAAGAAACCCGATGGAAATACAAAAGCCTAGAACGGACGTCCACTGAGCATCCCGAGTTGCGTGTCGAATGACGATCGGAAAGTCTGCAATTCAGTTATGATTTGACGTCAGTCAGTAGTCAACTCACTGCATCATGTTTCTTGTCTCTAAAGATCTTCTCTCCATTCTGTCCACCGATGCGAGTTGTCACCTGAAAATTTTGGCTTTTATGCAAACGGATCGTTAAGATTGGAAGCCTTTCGGATGGTTTGAAAATTCGAGAAAAAAGATTCACCTCCATGCATATCTTATGGCCGACGACTTCATCCATAGTCGATCCAATGGAATAGACACGTTGACCTTCGTAATGCACTGCGTTGTTGATGTTCTGAATTCAGATTGTGTTCAATAATTTTGTTCAAAACTGATGCTGATTACATCGAGGAATCGACTCCTGAACGGGCAGAATCCAGAGAAAAGTCCGTCGACTGGATTGCAGACGGGAATCAACGGGCTCATTGCACAGAGTGCATAGGGAAGACCCATCATCTAGATAAATCGATTGTCTTGATCGCTGACTGACACCAACCACAGGTGCGACTCCCTTATTAGGACCGGCAATGCCGATATAAGTTCCTATCTTGTGGGTGATAGCCTGACCAAGATATTCTCGTTGATTATCGACGCAATGTCCTGAGAGCAATGAACTGTTTGGAAGATTCATATTATCTCACCTCCAAGGATGGCTTTCCTCGAAATAGGCACTCCAAGAGAGAAGGCGATTACATCAACTGGACGCTCGGTGTAATTATGAACTGCTTCAATGAGGAACCGAATCTGCATTGATCAATGAGCTTCTTAGGAGTTAAGAACAAGCGCACCCTCTTGACGTGATCGCATGCCATTCTGTACTGCATCCACTTCATTTTGTCTCCTCGCGGATTGTCGTAAGTGGTTCCATACAGTTCTCCATCCGTATATCCAGCTGCTCCCCTGGTAATTATTCGCAATTTGATCCGTAGAAATGGAAAGTGGATGTAGAGGTCATTCGGAGAGTAAAAGTAGTACAAGTTTTCCTTACTTGAAATAGTAAGCAGCCTCCTTCATCATCGTGCCCACAGTATGCGATACTCCATGGACGAAAACAATGGGATTGTGATTGAGTGTATCATTGCTGAACTCCTTCCCTCCAAATGAGCCGGTCGTTTTCAGATCAGCTCTGCAGTTTGCATTCTTACTCTCTTCATCAACTTTCACTTACCTTTCGATCCACTGTCGCATTCCGATTCCGTGTTTCTCGTCGAGCCATTGCGTGAAATCAGTAGAGAAGAATGCAGATCCGCCAATGAAGAGTGTCGAGAGGATTAGGAGGGATTGCCACATCACTAGTGACCATTTGGGAGGGAAGATAGGCTTTTTATCCCTCAATCTCTGCCGAACTGCCGCCCTATCAGGAAAAGAGAGGAGAACAAAGTAGAAAGTGAGATCAAGGTGGGCTCCACTCTGTCTCAGGAAGGAATTGCAATGAACGACCTCGTAAAATTGGAATGCAATGCACGAGCAGCCAACACTGTTGCCGTAGGATGCGCGTAATTTCCATTCAACCATCCTAGATACGTTTGTATATTTCTTAACTGTACCAATTCGTCCAAATGGCTCATGCTTCATCAACTATCGTGCTTCGTGCATCAGTCAATATCCGCACTTCACACTGACATCTTCTCTTCATCGCCTCTCATTCTTCTCTGCTGCCATTGCCATGATCAGCACCAGGCAGACAATAGTGCAAACCTGCGCGATATCCTCTCCCCTATCCTCTTCTCTTCTCTCAATGCGTGAAGGGAGATGTTCTCCCAACGGCGCTGTTCTGGTTTTGCCCCAACTTCCTCATTAAGACGGAGAGAATAACAAAGAGATGGGCTAGATTTGATTTCTTATCGACGAATCAACTGCTCTTTGTTTTATTATCAGAAGAGCGAGCGATTCAGAATACATGGATTTTTAAATTTAATGTGACCACAACAAGCTTGTTTTCGTCCTCGAGTCGTCCATCGGCTCCTTTGAACTTCCTCCTCTTCCTTGTTGCCATCCACAATAGAAATGAAAGGTCCGCAGTGGGGAGAGGAGAGAAGTGAAAGTGACACCCTAGCATATCTTTCTCATTCAAGAGAGACAACTAGATAGAGAACCTGGTATTCCATCCATTCTTTGCAATCACTTGGGTTTGAAAGTACCGAGAAACCTTGATCCAATTGCCTACAGTGACGGATAAAAGCCCGACGGAAATGTCCTACTTCCCTTGGTTAATGCGTTCCTCTTGACATTCAGAGTGCACTCCGAACAGCGAGAGTGATCTCTCGCCTTATTCTCCTTGAGGGAAAGTTACTGATCTGCTCGACTATCGCGCAAATAGTCTTCCCGCGCGGCCATTCCGTCTCTATCTAGTGGAATGAGAACCAAACGAGAGAGAGATAAGAACCATTAAATGGATTAGATCAGCTGGAGGAAGAAAGGATCATAGCAAAATAAACGAAATAGAAAAAAGGTTTCTGTTCTCACTGCCGAGATTGAGATCATGCATCTCAAAAATATCTTAGTATCATCAGATTCCATCTCAAACAAAAATCATCGGATTCCTTATGTTTTCTATCTGCTTGAGTCATCCACACAATTGAGTCTTCAATCCGAATCGTGCATTCACTCACGAAATTGAAATAGGTGTGCGTGATCATTGCCGTGGGTGGAGAAGGATGGAGTGAATTGAGCAGTGGAAAACACTGATCTATATCGCAATACGTCGACTTCACCGTGCATCCCATCACTCTACAAGAGACTGGGCGCAAGGGTTCGTTCGAAGGATCGTCCTTACTATGTCTTGTGAAAGATTGGCATACCAATCTAACAATCGAATAATTATCCGATCGGAGGTGAGTGTGCGAATGGATGAATTGACTATATCAACACAAATTTTCAGGGAGAATCTTCAACCGGTTTAGTTGAATCGTATGTGAACTATGCGATCTATGATGCTATATTCGAGGGGAGGAGAGATGGGTGACCTTGCACCAGGGTATTGTCTAGTCTATATCACCAAGCTACTCCACTCATCATTCTCTCTCTCCCATACAACCTTTCTCCGACTAGACTGACATACTAGATGCATTCTAAGCAGGTCAGTTCTAAATACTTTAATGTAGGAATGAGCGAACAGGGTCTTTATGGAGTAAATGTCGTGTTTTCACTTTCAGCAATCCATTCATCCATTGGTTAATGCTTTGGACGCTGCTCTTCCGAATCTCGATCACCACAATACTCGGTTATCTCACACTAAGGTATGAAAGAACGGTTCAGCGTTAAAATGTATTCTTAGTTTTATAATTGGGTCAGCCATCATGTTCGTCTTATATTATTCGAACACTGAAAAAAATTGCAGGTGATTCTCGCTTTGATCAGCACGATCTCCTCCAATTCCCCCATTCCGGACGATTTCGACTATGAAGCACTCGTCGATTTCTTCCATCAGCCCACTCTAGACATTCCAAATGAATGGGTTCCAGAGTGGCCTACTATTGCCGTATTGATTCGTGAAGCGATCAAGCGAATTCCAGGTCTCGAGAAGATCGATTTCAAAATTGATTCGTGTTGAATATTATAGATCAAAGATCGTGGTATTTCAATTTGCCTATAATTATCACTCAATTGACTTTCAGTCTCATGACTTTCAGTTTGGGAATTGCATAGTGTTGTTTCCAAAGGTTTTTACAGTTGATCAAAGTCATGCATGAATTCAAATAAAGAATCATTGAAATATTTCAATGGCTTGTTATGCCCACTGCAGCAAGAGTGTATTCCAGTAGCTTCACGTAGTAGGTGGTGCTCCTGGAACAATATGCCGATCCTGGACTATTTTGAAGGATATTCAGTATCATGGGACTAACCTTTCTTCTCTTGTTCTCACTTCTGAACCAATCCATCAGTTTGAGCATTTCAAGGAACCGCGCAGGAGCCTGAGATTAATCACACTTTAGTATTGGCACTTGAACATGAAACCTCGTTCGAGCCTCTCTTAGCCGTCATATAAGAGATAAGAGACTTTGCATATCGCGAACTTTGTTCGTCGAGTATTGACCTTGACTGATAGGAGAGACCTTCGATCGCTGCAAATCGGCCGATGTCAGTTAATGAGGTCGACTTAATGGGTACGCATTTAACATTACATGTCTTCTTGGATGACTAGATTCTCATCATCGACAAATGAGGATTAGTGGGAAAAGCACGCCTGAGACAATTGAAGATGAACTCACTGGGATCACAAATAATGATTGCCTTGAGCAGTACGTATTCCTTCTCGTCCATCTCGAGGCCTCGAATCCTCTCTATGCTCTCGTAATGATACTCCCGCTTATGCGAAGCATTTCTGGATTTCACGCAGTGTTGAGCTGGAACAGAGCTTAGACACTCACGATACACACGTCGATCTCATCGTGCTTCCATCTGGATGGTAGGTTACGCTGCTCTTCGATTTGTATGAGAAGTGAGAAGCAGTCAGGTGTGCACAGATGGCGACAACCCATCGGACGAGGTGGACCTGGAATGACGTGAACCATCTTGATTGCATCATTGAACAGAAATGTCAAAGCAATTCTTTACCTTTTCATCCTCACTCAGTCGATGGAAGAACTCAAACGTCTTAAGATATTCGAGAGAGTAGACCAAATCAGCGTGCGGCCATGCCTTGCTGAATGTTCCTAGACACGACCACTTCCCAACACACGATGCATTTTTGCCGATACAACTCCACAGCGCCTCTGTCTGTGATAATTTACGATTGATTTTTTTTGGTCTTCATTAGAACAAATGAACATGGGAAAATTCAAATATGGAAGGTAGTGAACCTATGCACGAATCACAAGAACTAACCTCAGCTGCATGACTTGAATATTGTAGACAGCTTCCGGATGGTAATTCCTTGAGTCAATTTTATGCATAGAAGGAGTATGTGACTTGCTAGCATCGAGCGAAGGCTAAACGTGGTTAAAAATATCACTCACACCATAGTCATTTGCAAGCTTGGATTGACCAAGAATGAGCTCGGATAATGGAATCCAATCCTCGGGCTTCGGTGCGTAGCGAGATCGACTGATGCTTATTTGAAGGGTATGTTTAGTGGTTTCGACTTACCGAATATTCTCATGAGCTTCTTCTAGAACTCCAAGTTCATTTATCAGCTTATTCATCAGCACTTCGGGAGCTCGCGGGCAGACTGTCTGTGAATTATTTCCTCCGTTTCCTTTTTAGTTTGTGTATGTTTCACTCTTGACGAGATGATAATGCCGACCATTGACCATCTTTCCTAACAGTTGTTCATAAGTGGAGGCCACTCACCGTAACAAGCATCCCGCTAGTGCCTGCATCGACAGTCAAGTCCTTCCTAAGCTTGATAATTTGTTGGATTGCGGGATTCTCTTCAGGAGAAATCTCAGAATCGATGCAAAGTGGATTCATTCCTCCCTCGACACAACGCGCAAATCGACAAGCGCGACATCTCTTGATCGTTGCTGAAATGTCAATTCTCGATTTATTATGCCAAGCGTATTATTAAATTATCGCGTAAACAGGGCACACTGTAATCTTTTGCATTCAAATATGGGGTTTGAAAATGAACTGTACCATTGTTCTTGTTACGAAGACATGCTCCATCTCTGGAACAGGGACCGACAATTCTCATGTTCACAACTGTTCGTCGAAAGAAAGCCCTGCATCGATGGCATGCGGCTGCCTGCAAACACGTACTTCTTGTATTCATCTGACCGCGACGACCGTGTTTTCGCTCATTTGCGATTCTTATTTTGGACTATCTTTTCCTTCTTGAGTTGTCATTAGCTGGAATGTTCAATCTGCGGTCGAATCTTACAGGTTTCCCTAAAGAATGCGCTTTAAAAATTCATGCAGCAATCAATAGTCAATGGAAAACTATTCATGAACCATTGTGAAAAAAAATGAGAAAAGAGACACATAGATGTGTCGCTCTCTTTCTCTTCCCTCTCTCACGATGCTCCTATTCCTCTTCTCCACCTTCGTATCAATTTTACAATCCGATTACTGATAGCATCTTCTCCACTTGTATTTCCATTTCTGTATTGATGATTCTTTTTCCATTCACATCAGGATATCAGCTTGATATATAATTTGTAGTAATCACATGCTATATCATGCTTTGAGGGAATTGACAAATGGTTTTTTAAACCCGACCATGGGAAGTTTATCGAAGAACGTATTTATAAGCTCACTCCAGTTTCCATGATAGTTGAAAGCCAATGTGAAAGATGATAATTAGTAAAAGCTGACCACGCAATACTCGTCCAACATCAGGGTCTACACACTTTCTCCATCCGAAAAAAACCAACACGAAGATCGAGGCACACGTGGAAGTTGATGAGGCTCGAGTTTCACGAGTGTTGAGTTCATTGAGGAAGCAACAATGGCTTGTGTGGGAGGTCCATTGCAGCTCGGAGTCAAATCTTCACTGTTCCCGACGGTTTACGTCGAAGAGAGGTTAGCTTTGCACCATTTTTCACAATTCAAATGTTGTTCAGAACGGGTAAACAGGCCGGAATAAATGTGGAAATTCTTGAAATACTAGCACATCTCGAAAAGTGCGAAAGGGAGGAGTACACGGAATACTCCACGGAAGGTCAGCCAGTTAGACAATATTTGTGGTACTTCACATTGAAATGCCTAGTTTTAGACAGTTTCTGCACGGATGACCGGTGTGTAAACGCCCTATCTCAAGCCGTTCTAAATGGATCCATCTTCGCTGATGTCGACTCCCTTCAGTTGACGGTACGAATCTATTCTTACTCATACTCCTACAAGCACACTTCTCAGAGTTCCGACGTCTTCCTTTACCGCTACAGTCTTCCCGTTGATGTGCCCAGGGTTTGCGTCCATCCAACTAATCGAATTCCTTATGAGCGTTCTTCAGCTAGTTATGTTGGAAGGTCGGCCCGCCACAGTAAAGGAAATCGCGATGGATCTTCGCTTCTACACAGTGTACAATATCGACTCGGCACTCTTGTTAATTCTCTTGCTCATGTTTCGAGCCATGTTGTCAGTATTGAAGTCACGCCTTGCCCATTGTTCGGTATAGTTCAAAACCGTTTTCAAAATAAATTTGCCCTTTTTGCAGGATTCGCACGGTTTCTTTTCCGGTATCATCGGATTTATCGATTTTTGCAGTCGATTATTCCACGTCATCTCCATTTTCCTCATCGTTGTATTCTATCAGTGCTATTTCAGCGGAAACGTGCTAGTGGATCACGTGCAAAATGAGTTAATCGTTCATAACCAAGAACTGAATGACTATCGATTAGAATCTTGCAGCGAATACGTCAGTGTCATTGAAGATTTACTGAATGGAACGAGACGATTATTGATCGATACGGGAGTACTCATGGAGAATGAATACGTGAGTTGCTCTGGTTTGAAAAGAACATGATAGAATATTGCCTTCAATCACCTCTTCTTTTACAAATGACATGGAAAGTACATTGTAGAGTGCATTCGGTCCTCGCACTACAGTGATGACTAACGAGCAAGAACGACTGGAGAGACTCTGCAATGATAATGACGATATTGTGCTTCTGTGGGACGATCAGTTATTCGGACTCGCAAAGTTCAATCAAGATCTTGTTCGGAACTGTCGACTCAATCGGTTGGTAGAGTGTTGAAAACAATTGAAGAAATGATGTTTTGAGGATCGATATTCCCGTTAAAACGAACAATCATCCGGTTCCTCGTTTAGAGAAGTCTTTGGAAGATGGAGAGAACCTTCATGTGGGTTTTCTAGTCACACTGCTCTGTGCTTATTGATGACTAAGTAACTGGACTAGATAGTTCTTACAGTTTGTAATGCCTCGATCCACTCGAAGGAAGACTGTCGAGCGAGTCAACCAAATATTGACTACTATTTTCACGCATGACTTGGTGCGTACAAAGTTTCCTTTCTTGATAACATTGCTGTTTCAACAACATTTTCCCAGAGAAACTCTCTGCACGCTCGTCGCTACATTCCTGCACGTACTCACGGAGCGGCATTCGATGCTTATCGGGCTACCTTCCCCACTGGCGCGCGATTTCCTGCCTTTTTGGATACGAATGCAAAGACGCAGGTATTTCCATACCAACAATAATCCGTTAGAATCATTGTTGAAATCATTGTTGAAATTACACTAATACAGGCACAAACATGAAGATTTCCATGTAATTACAACTCGATCTTTCAGTCCCAATGGCGCGCCACCTCACTCATCCACCTCCTCTACCCTCTCATCGCTCTATGTTGTGGTCTCGCAACGTCTCTCATTGTTTTCCTTGTAGAGTTGCTATTCAAACACAGGCTTGAGAGAGTTGCCATTGACCAGAAGAGGTCTCTCACTCGTAGAATTACGAGGCAGTTCAGCAATGCGTAAATTTGATGTGTCTATTCTGGAATAGATGATCGACTTTTCAAAATACTCTCAATAAAGGAATTATGGATACCTAATCTTGGTTTTTTTTAAAATACGCAAAAACGACAGAGATACCATTAAAGGTGGGATGGGATCATTCGCAGACCCAACCCCCCCCCCACTTGGTGCGGATCGAGTGCATGATGATAGCACAGTTTACTGTAATAACCTCTTCAATGAATGGAATCGGGTATACGAGTCGCGTTCAGTGAAACGATGAGAACTTTAATACGAAATATAATTTTCAATAAACTTTCGTATGAATGATTGCACCAATCCACAAAAGTTAGTATTGATAAAGTCAGGATGCATCAGAAAGGGCACAAGTGAAGCAGTTTATCATGAGATTCGCCAATAGGCACGATGGAACGTATCTAGCAACAATAGCCGGATGTGAAGACTGCTCCTAGTGAACTGCCTCCACCCGGATGTGAAGA
>LS491138.1:115554-128178 GCA_900490845.1 Pristionchus japonicus | reverse complement strand
GGAATTTTGGTTCTAGCTTGTTCGGCTGAGAAGATACGAAAATGCAGTTTTCAAATTTCGCGCGCACCTTTCGCGCCAGATTTCGCAATACAGCCAGTGACGTCACCATTTTTGTAAACAGGGTCAAAGGCCCTCCAACATATATGCGTATGGATGTCTGACTCGAAAGTCCTGGCGCAATGTCCGGAAGAAAGCCAAAAGGGTGAATTTTCTCGGAGCCGGTCTCTTAATACATTTCGTTCCGTAGATCACTGATTCATATTGGAAGTCCACTAAACCATAACTTCTGCAACATGAACAGTAGTAACAGCTGCTCATCGTGAGTCATTGATCGCCACCTAGTCTCTTTCCTGAATAAGCGCGCCGTTTCTGCAAACAACGGAGTCAGTTAGAGAAAGATGAGAGATGAGGGGAAACAATAGAGACAGAAAGGGCGAATGATCAGAAGAACAGACGTGTTTGTGTGTAGAGGGAGCACACCAACTTCGATATAAGCGTGGATGGAATGGGGAATTGCATCAACTCGAAGAGATGAAGTACTCAGTTGTCGGCTTGGTTGTAGCTCTCATTGGAGCT
This sequence comes from Pristionchus japonicus, assembly GCA_900490845.1. Classification (NCBI taxonomy): domain Eukaryota; kingdom Metazoa; phylum Nematoda; class Chromadorea; order Rhabditida; family Neodiplogasteridae; genus Pristionchus; species Pristionchus japonicus. The sequence goes on along the minus strand of LS491138.1, from coordinate 127,602 downwards.
CAAGGTGAGACTGGTTTCGTGTTTAGCAGAGATCATATGATTCCATCCTTTCAGCCTTCAACACCTTCGGAGGCAACGACAACGTGCGTAGTCAGCCTTTCGTTCCCGGATACGGCCAAGGAAATGATCAGATGCAGATTATGCCATTCCCTACAGGTGATCATTTTTTTTCATAAAAAAGAAACCTAAAATTAGCATTTTCAGGATCGAACACCAATGGCCAGACCCGGTTCTTTCCCAAGTCCACTAGCAGTGAATCAGACGATATGAGAATCCAGCCATTCCCTTCGGGTGGACAGAGAGTGTCCAGAAGTGCGGACGAGGTTCACATCCTGCCTTACTACCCGGCCGGCAAGGATACCACTGATGGTTTCAAGACTATGCCCTTCGTTGAAGGTAATTGACCCATTCTCGGTACTTCGAAAGCTAAGTATTTCAGGTTCGAACGAGCATGGTCAAGTCAGAATACTGCCTTTCCCCTCTGGAAACGGCAATGGAAATGGAAACGACGAAATGAGAATCCAGCCATTCCCTGAAGGGCAGAGAGTCACAAGAAGCACTGGTGATGCCCAAATCCTTCCTTATTTCCCAGTCGGAAAGGATACCACTGACGGATTCAAGACCATGCCCTTCCCTTCAGGTACTTTCGAGATTCGTGACTTGAATAACGCTGAAAAGTTGTAGACTCGAATGGCAACGATCAAGTCAGAATCCTCCCCTTTCCCACTGGAAATGGAAACAGAAATGACGAGATGAAGATTCAGCCATTCCCCATTGACAATGGAGACTTCAACATTCAGCCTTTCGTTCCTCGTCAATAACGAACTCATGAATATGTTTTGTAAGAAGGATAAAGATTCATTTTGATTTACAAAAAGATTATTCAAAAAGATCTTTATTCATAGATGAATAGGTATTAGTGTGAGCTCTCAACAGCCTTATTATCGTAGACAGCATCTTCAGCACTTCCTCTGTTCGCAATCTCGCTTAGCTCGAGTCGATTCACAGCGAAGTTGAACGTAATAATCGAAATTATCTGAAATAAGATAATAATTGTAAAAGCAAGAGATAACACGGATGTGATAAGAAATTAGAAAGACGATTACCGTAGTTGATGTCAGAATAATTGCGTGTGCTCGCATAGATAACATAGGTGAAGTAAAGAAAATGATTGCAGCAGCGATTCCCTGAATTGTATCAAGTGGCATGAAATTGATTGAAATGATAGTTCGCTCACAAAGTAGAATCTCGAAGCAGAGATCGCATGGGACGCTCGACCGTGGATCAATCTGAATAGAATGCATCGCTTTCTCGAGATTGAAAACTATACCTTGAGCAGATGACTGTGTTCGACGCTGTGTTCGTTGTGTCGGCGAATCCCAGCAAGAATGCTACCAAACACACCCACCAGATCCTGAGATATAACGTTCAATTGGAGAGGAAGAGAAAGAGAAAGCAGACTCAGGTTCGATGAATGCTCCTTCGGTCGTAGGAAGTGCAGTGGACCAGTTGGGTACGGTGAGTACTGAATAGCATAGATTTGTCGCCAAAATGGACGAATTGCGAAGCGAACGTTGGATACTCACTTGCGATGAGATAAGTCAACAGCTGAACTGCAATAGTGAGATAGTAAATAGGACGAAGGCCAAAGTCGTAGAAGTACCGGTTCAGAGGAGCGATTACAAACCCGCCTACAATATCAGCAGTACTTTTGCCTCATGTTATCAAGCAATTTCATGAATTCATTCAAGATTCGTGAAAGAACAATAGCATACGAATGACTCATGCAAACTCACAAAACGTGGATCCGGCACACATCGCGAATGCATAATATGCGGTTAGCATCGGGTATTTCTAAAATAAATAATGACCAAGTATCGTGAAAACGTAACGTCTTACACCTGCAAGAATGGTCGAATACTGGAGCGTCGTCGGGTACACATTCATGTAGAATGAGACGAATAGACCGTGACTGATCCAACGAGGAAGTAAGATTAGCACGCGCGGGTGAATGAGAACAGATGCTGTAGCTCCTGTGAAGCCCAATAAATTGATCAGTGACTCTTTAGATGCCCAACCTACTTGCTCCTTCAGCGACAGCTTTGCGTGCGGATTCTCACTGCAAACACTGTTTTCAACCTGCAATCTGGATAAAGCCTTTCAAAGAGAATCGATCAAGAATACCTCTCTGTTTGGATAGAAGCATTGGATTACTACTGCGATACAAGTTAAGGCGCATAGTGAGCCAGTTAACCATCTAAAATTAAATCGACATAACAAAAACTATCAACACACTGATGGCAACGGAAATTTGCATACCTTGTCTCTTCCACGCTATAGTAGCGATATTCGTCCACACTAGTTGAATTGAAATTGTTGCCATCGCCTTGATTGGAGTGTTCAGACGCTACGTACATGTAGAGTAGACCGCCAACTATCAGACTGAAGTGAATTTTTGAGTTCTTTTGAGTAACTTTCTCTTGAAGAACTTCATGTGTGTAAACGAGAATCAACGAGATAGAGGTCTGACCTCAAGCCAGCAATGCTCCAAATCATAGCTGAATTTCTGGCCAGTGTTTTCCTCGTGGAGAATTGCATCTGGTAGGTGGAGAAGGCGGTGTAGCACACTAAAACACCTATCTACACTGTGTTTATAGTAATTTTCGAACCAGCAAATCAGATATCTCTACTTTTCGCGAGAACTCCACGGCTCACTGCACTCGTTGATTATACCGAAAACTGACAAGAGTAGGCGAATCCCAGGAGTGCACTCGCGAGGAAGAAAACAAGAGTGTTCATGTAGAAGAAACAGGCGGTGTAGACGGCATACAGCAGAGATCCGATTACGAGAGCCCACTGGAAAATCCATTATTTTTGCCTTTTTATTTGTTTTATTCGAATGCGAAATTTGAAAAATGATTTCACCTTCGGACTCAGATAATTGAGTACTATCGGAACAGCGAAGGTGGAGAAACATCCGGAGACTTCTTTGATTGCTTGTCTAAACGATGAGCCCTTGTAGCTCAATCACTTATCACTTTACACTTTCCTTTTGACATTATTTAGATAGGGAATAGAGGGCACTCACCCATAGTATCCGGCGTGGTTGATCATGGAATGGGGATCTCTCACACATTCAGAATGGACGAGTGACTCCACCATGAAACTTATCATGTCGTATCCAATAAACCTGTTCAAATGATGTAAAATTCCATAACTTTTTTTTCTAAATACGAAAGAGATAATTGAATCCTCATATGACATAATTACCGCCCCCCCCCCACCTGAAAAGAGTCGCCACTCCAACCATTGTCGTGCATACATGTTGGTACGCGGAATCCTTCATCTGGAATTAGATTTGAGGAATTGAGACTTTGAATGAATATGCGAGCAACACATCGATGTACTGATTATCGAAATCATGGATCGAATGTTAAAACCACAAACAGAACGAACAAAAACTGAGCACTCTGACTGCTACACTCTAACACATCGATACTTAGAGAGGGAGCGAAGTGTGGTGAGAAAATCGAAAAGTAGGAATGAAAGGGAAAACGAAAGGAGATCTCTCATAACAGTTAACACTCGACTCGAATCGACGGAATGTTGTCGAATGTGAAAAAGGAAACACTGACAAGTAGCGAATCCGATTTAGGTAAGGTGTTGAATTCCGATCGTGTTTTTGCCTTCAACGTTGTGTTCTGATGGCATTGCGATCAAAAATCAAGTGTGTTGATGATAAAGTGACTACTGACGATGGCCATGCGTAGAATATTGACGAAGAAAACTTCGATTCTCCAGAGACTGAAATAATGTCATCACAAGCCTATATGATTCAAATGGCATTCGCACTGTGATATCAACTGGCATTTTTCTCTCTCTCAAAATGGGCGCTGATGCAGATGAACTTAATTTTGCAATTCTATCAACACTGGACCTACTTGCGATGCTCATAAACGCAATCTACATATTCGTTATTCTCAAAAAGTGAGTATCACTTTGTACCAATGCACATTCATTCCATTCAAGAACCCCGAAAACCCTTCACTCGTATTCCGTAATCTTGCTCAACATTGCTTGTGTTGATTTTCTTTCGTCATTCTGCAGTTTTATGTGCATAACGAGGTAACATTGTTCAGTATTTGACTGCATGTCGTGGAATTGTTAGTGTAATCAGAAGTAGGACAAAGGATTCTGATATCAATTTCACTGTACTTTCCGACTTGAGAACGTGGAGGGCAGAATAGTATTGATGTATATCGGCCCTTGCTCCTCCCTCAATGCCCAATGGTGCCATCTGTTCTTAGGTGATTATGTTTGGCTTTTCTCACTGACAAATTTGAAATTTACAGTGGGGAATGTGAACTTTGTGAGTCACTCAGTGGTTCTTCTCATAATATCGTTCGGATATCGATTGTGGACTATAACGAACACGAAAGATCGTACACAAAAGACTAACATGTGGAACTGGGCACTGATGTTCATTAGCATTTCTTTTCTGTTGAATATGGTGAAATATTATTTTGAATGTTGAGATATTACGCTGGCTATTCAGGTAGCTATGTTTCTCGGTGTCTCGTATGAAGCTCCCGGGTTCACTACCGACGTCACTTTCAGTGTAATATACATGCTAGGCAGTTCAACAGAGAATTTCCTCGAACGTTTCTCGGTCATTGCGATGATACTCACAAATGGAATTGGTTTCTTGATTGTATTTTCTATTCGTCGACGACTATTCACGAGAATAACGAAGCTAGTAAGTTATGAATACTCAGTTATAGTGTCCCTGGGGAGTCCATTTTTCTAAATAAAAAGAGAACAGATAGCAGATTCCAACAATTTCGATTGGTCTGGAACTTTCATTGTTATTTTAAAAATATGAAAAAAAATATAAAATATTTTTAAAATAACAATGAAAATATTTTTAAAATAACAATGAAAGTTCCAGACCACTTCGGATCGGTACAATCATCAACAGATTTATCGTTCGCTCACTGCTCAGATGCTACTTCCTCTCGCTTACGTCATTGCATCCATTATATGGTTTCTCGATTTCTCTTCAATAATGCGGTCAAACGTAGCACAGCGATCAATATTTATAGTGAGTTGAAGTTGCTAGAAACAATTATAGTTGAAACCGGTAACTTCCAATGAATATTGTCGAAAGATTATTATTTCAGTTGTGCACTCTGTTTGCACTCGCTTCACCATTGATTAACATGTACTACATCCAGCCCTATCGGAAGTTTGTTTCCAGTCTCTCAGTATTGAGTATGTTTCCATGACTCAGATGAAGAATTTCAGATATCTCAAGAGTCTTGTGTGTTCTTCAACAACAATACCAGTAGAAATGACCTTCACACATCAAAGCGAAACTAAATTCTGAAAGTATCAAATTTGGATCGAATTATATGTTTATCAAAATCAAAAGACTTCCTTACGAACATTATCTCAGGAATAAACACGAGCAATTGACGAGAATAAAGTGCAATCTATTTTTTGTTCATTGAGTCTAGTGCGAGTATTGTACGGTCAAGTAACTCTAAGTGATCAAGTCTGCCATCTGTTGTTTACTCCTCTGGTGGAGTAGAATAGTTGGTAGTGGAGTACAATCGAGGAGGGTGTCAACAGCGCACCATTCGTAGCTGATAATACAACTCAATCCATCCATAATATATCACGTATTGTTCAAGTCGTGAAGAGCGTCGTTTGTCGTCCAATTTCTATGACATTCCCTTTGCTGATTCATGCTAACGTCACTGAGGTTATTCCCTCGTGGGCATTTTATGCGCTCATTGGAATTGAGGTTTGAATATTTGATGACCATTTTCTTCAACTAAATTCGCTCAGCTCACCGTTGACATTGTTGCAGTAGTCTTCATAGTTTTACTTTGTATTGCTATATCAAGAGCAAGTAAGATTGTGTGCTCGAATTATAAAGAATGAAAGTATTTCAGACGTTGTTCATCCAACGTTTAGACTAACCAATCTCTCGATTGCATATCATTATCTGATAGCGATGTGCGCCAGATTAATTATTATTTACTATCAAATGAACGACATTCCGATTCACAGTGAGTAAATAGTCTAACTACTTGTATCCCAATTTCATTCAGAAGAAGATTCATTAATTCTTGTATGTGATATCATTAGAGATCAATTTCTCGGCTTCTACATTAGCCAGTAAGTTATAATCTGGGATTATTTGGGATTATTTGACATCAAGTCACTCAGGTTGTGTGCAATTTCTTTCGAACGCGCCGTTGCTACTCATTGCTGGCGGTGCGACTCATTAAAACGCGTTCAGAAAAAAATTATTTTATCAGATGGTACGAGCGTCGTGGCTCGAGCACTCTGATCGTCTTTCTCGGTGTTGAGTTGATTGCAGTCGTCCCCAGTCTACTCAATGTGCTGCTCTGCGAATTCGGTACGAAGTCTGACTATTATATAACGTCGGAACAATACCGTTCCCTTTTTCTAATTTTAGAGTCGTTTATGGTAATTTGAATATGAACTTCCTTTCAAAGTTGGATCACAGGTGTCTACTCTCATGTGACAAACTTCTGCGTTTGCTGCGTCATCGTCATTCTCAGCTTAATGGTAATTGTTTCCCCGAACCTATTACTCTGATTGAATATTCGGCTACCAGACTTCAAGACATGTTTTGTATGAATATTGTGGGGGCGTGCTATTCCTGTTCAATAATCATAACAATTAGCTTTTCAGCTGTACTCGTTTATTTTCTACCACAATAGCGCAAAGCTTCGGCGGCTACGAAACTTCAATGATGGATATTCCGTCTCGGAAGCATTCCAGATAAAGGAGAACCTTGCTGTTCTCAAGGTAACGAATGCTCAAGATCGTTCTCTCAATTCTCTAGAGGATTCTTGACTGTGTAAAATCATTTTGGCCCTATCCTCATCAATCTTGAACTTTCAGGTGATGTTCTTCTTCCTGTGTTCAACGGCGCCTCTCGTCCTTCTCTCCCTTCTCCTCTTCGCTCTCTACTTCTTCGGTCCATCAATCCTTCATCTCGCACTCTCCCACTGCATCATCCTTGTCGATATCTCTGTTTCCATGTAAGCCGGTCGTCAAACAATCCTTCATTGAATGAGTCTGTCTGTAATTGACAGCTGGTAGTGGCAACTGCTACAACTAGGACTCGAACAGAACTTGGTGGCTATTTTCGAGCTCATTTGTTTGAACGATCAGTTGTGCGTTCCCTCTTACTGGCAGCGAAACAATGAAATTACACTCGAGTTGTATAGCTAGCCGTCCTGATCATTCACTGGCACAACATGATAGAAATAACGCTCGTTGGGTACGAAAGATTTATTTCTTTCCTGACCATTAATGTAAAGTAGTCGTTTTTTTCCAATAACGTTCTTGAAAAAGAATGAACAGAGATACATTGTAGATTCGCGCCAATCTTTATGGTCGTCGTAGCGCATGGAATGGAGGAGTACCGATTGCAGCTGTACAAAATTCGTGCTGTCAAGTGTACAGCTGAAATGCTAGGATGCAAGGTGCCCTCTTGTAATAGAGTTCTGAGCCCTCCTAATTGTTTTAATTGTTCAGGTTGCATCAAAGACAATTGTCCAGGACATTCGAAGAGAAAGTGCAGCAACTCTCTATTTCGGACAGCTCGCAGACACTTGGTCATGATTTACCTGATCCTTTTCTCGAGTAAAAAAAATTGTATTATCGACCAGAGTATTATCAATAAAGTTGTTTGCACTTCAGGAAGGTGTAACTCATTCTGCTTTGTTTAGGGTGCAGGTCGTGAAATAACTAACTTTACCCGTCAATCAAAATCAATGAAAAACAAAAAATCAGTCGAATCAACTTGCGTTGCTTTCCATAACGTAATAATTTGCGTTCGCATTCAGTTTCAGATAGTAATCGTCTTGGCTGACCTGAAGTTAGAAAGTGAGCACACTCTAGAAACATCAAGTTGTACTCACGTCTTCTAACAATACTCCGAGACGTTGCCTTATCTGTGAAAATGAAGGTCTTCCCGAAGGTTGCTCATCCCAGCATTGGACCATCAACTCGAACCTACGAAGATGTACTATGATCAGAATGATGAGGTCGTGTATTGTATTGCAACTCACAATCCATCACTGCAATTATCTGGTCTGTCCATGCGTTCTCCCTGGTTCAATCGACTAAGCAACTGCAAAGTCTTATTGTCTAGGTCGAAGTATATGTGTGAACAGATATTAAAATTTTTAAAAAATGAAACCTCAGCTGCTGGCCAATCTACATACGGAACTCCGCCTAGAGTCACTATTTCGAAGAGAAGAATGCCGTAGGACCATCTGCAATACTACTCTTTGTAATAGTGGAGGAAATCCTACTCACACATCACTCGCTGCAGCAAAGTTGTACTTGTCTATAGCTTCAGGAGACATCCATTTGAGAGGCAGTTTTCCTCCCTGAATAGCGCCTTTTTATGTGTATCAATGAATACAATTACGTGTGAATGATAGTTGTCTTCCTCCTTCCCGATCGCTCTGCACAATCCGAAATCACCAATCTTGCACGCTTCTTGCTGATCGACCATTATGTTTCTAGCTGCGATGTCGCGATGAATAAAACCACGAGACGAAAGATATTCCTTGATTCGCAGTTATTATTATGGTTTATGGCGACTGACTAACCAGTCCATAAGCAATTTGGATCGCATACATCATTTGCTTCCGACCAGTGATAATCTTTTGCGGATCCAAATCTTCATCGTTTGATAGCATGTATTTTCGTCTGAAAACAAAGAACATCGAATGAATTCTTCTTCAGGTCAGTTACCTCTCTCTCATAAACGCCAACAGATCTCCATTAGCACAGTACTCGGAAATGAGAAGGATTGGAGTACTCAACGTTACGCAAGCCAGAATGTTTACTGAAATGTAGTGTCCATCTCTATTTGAATACCGACAGGTCATACCAAGTCGTTCATGATATCCGATCTTCTTCATCAAGTCGATCTCTGCGCGGAAATCGCGTTCAGCCATTGCGTCAGCAGTCTCTGCACAGCCCTTTTTTCGAAGGTTCAATATATCTTACCGTGCAGCATCTTTACAGCGACGGAATCGTTATCGTTCCTCAGAGCAGTCAGTTCCACGATTGATTTGCCCTCAGTGAGAGGAATGTTCTTCGCAAGGACGCGGCCTGACAATGGGCAAAACCATGTGGATGTTCATAATCGGAATTTTAATCTACGAGATCAGGAACTGTTTCTTACCGATAAAGACGCTCCCGAACGCTCCCTCTCCTAGCTTACTCATGTAGTCAATCCCAACAAACTTCCGATCGATCTCCCATTCGTCGGTTCGAACTTCGGATGAAACATAGTAGTTCTTTGAAGAAGAATTCACGACACTCGGCTTAGGTTTAGATGCTTCGCGCCGCTCGATCTGTAGAAGAATCTCCATGACTAAGGTGTTGGCACTCATGTTATTATCTCCTCTCAAATAACCGCTTGCGATATGGGGTATCACGTTCTACCCCCAAACTCTCCAAGTAAGATCAAATACAAACCTCAACCATCTCCTCTAGCTTCTTAATTCGTCCTCTTCTCATCGTTATGAAGTATACAACGGCCAGAATTATCGCAATTCCTCCAATAATGCAGAGAGCGATTACGATCCACACCCAAGTGGGAGTGTCCGGACTGCAAAATTGAACTGCTAAAGGACTATACTCATTGAGGGGTATTGAAGGGCCTCTCCAGTATTCCGAACTAATAATTTTTGAAAGCAGTTATTACTCACTCTCCCTCTGTTGTGGTCGTTGTCTGCTGTGTTGATGTTGTACCGTCGTTGGCAACCCAAGTCTCCGATGTGTCCACTGATCCGATTTCTATAGATATAAACAGACGATATGTGACGATTGATGAATTGATTGCCTACCGACTGTGGTCGAATCCTCCGATGATTCGGTGGTGTGAGCAGGTGGTGCATCGGTGAATCCCACTGGACGCGCAGAGCACAAATAGTACGCGACCCAATACTTATACTGGACAGGACCGTTTCTGAAGAAACGTACACTTTCCCGCTGATCCAAAAACCGCTCTGGTCGTAGATATAACCATGGTAATTATCCGGATTGCATGTGGGATTGTCTAAAATTTTATTTCTTTGATGTCTCATTCAGTTCAGTAAGAATAAGAAGAATTTCCTTACTGAAATCGCCGAATCCATAACCTGTCCATGGTTCATTGTTGCACCAGCTTAGTTCTCCTGAATGGTTTTCGAAACAAAAAGATACAGAAAAGTCTACAATTCAATAACAATGTTAGGAATACCATCAGAACCACATTGGATTCCGAGCCAAATCGGTTAATAGTCCACTCCAAGAAAGTAGCGGCGAATATACATTATATTCGCTTCTTCCTTAAATTGCTCTTGATTTTCAATGCAGGTCATAATAATTGTTTACTTGGAATGAGTTTATCGAAAGTAAGTACGCACCACCATTTTGTTCGCAATATTTCGCCGTATTCTGAAAAGAGTTTTCAGGTTCGAAAAAGAGTGCACATTGTTTAAAATTGAAGAAATCAAGCTGAGCTCACCGAATAACTGCCCTCGATTGATGTCGGGAGTTTGTCAAATACGTAACACCAATCATCAATACGAAACATATTGTAGGGACAGTCCGAGGAAGCTGGTATAGTGGGAAGAGGCGGGAAATCGGGAAGGGCACTGAAAACTGTTTCAGTTCAGTTTCATGAAAAACTCCAATTATATAACATACCGTCGCGTGCACACGTATTCCTGCAACCCGCCCATCTTTAGTGTCCACGTATCCGGATCCATTTGAACATAATGCAGTTCATCGATACAAGTTCCGTCTCAATTTCAATACAATACTTCGTTCATATGATTAGCCTACCTGGCGGGGTGTCGAATCGGGAATAATCGGAAACAGACTGCCCATCAACCCACTTCAGAACACCTAAATGATTGAATACTTATATCTCAAGAACTATGTTTTCGGCGCCGACATTGGCCAAACAACTGGGCACTTCAAAACAAACCATTGTCGCAGACTATTCCGATCCAGACGTTGCTCAACGTATTAGAATGCAGAAAAGAGTCAAGCGCCATGATCATCTAGTACGAAAGAAACTTTTAAATTTGAAGATTCCTTAGCATGAGGTGGAGGGGATCCGTAAAATCAATCAAACCCACAGCCGTTGTCGTCAGAATAGGCAGCGACTCTCCTTCACGAGCCTCGCAGAACTCATTTGCTGTCTGCGAAAAAAATCATCAGTGATCATTTACATCTAGATATGGTCTGTCTACCTGAAAGTTAACTGAACTAGGTGGAAACAATGCCTGGTTTGCGACGAAACACCAAATTTCGCCGTCTACATCGACAGGTGTATAGTCGGATGGGCATATCAATACTGAAATAAAATTTCAATCGTTTTGCGGAGTCTTATGCTGCAGAAAATTTCAGGGGAGATTTTCTAAAAGTCGTGGAAAAAGTCGCATCGGGAGGAGAAGGAGAAAAACTAAATTTTGAATTGGCGCCTTTTTGAGATCTCGCATCCCTGCGCATCCCCGGTGTGTCAGAGGGCTTGAAGTTCCTTTCATATGAGGCCGTTTGCGAGAGAATCGAACAATGGCTGGCACAGCTCAAAAATGTCAAATCTCTGTAAGCATTCGATTTGGGGTTATCGAGGGTCCTGATGTCGATGGAGACTTTCATTTTTCATTTTGGACCTCAGACGGCTCCAGATGACGTCGCGTTGAAAACAATCTTTCGAGTCTATTTCCTCACCTGAGATCGCTATTTCTTTGTTATTTGGCCACCCAGTGCAGTTTTCCGAGGCGGTGACGCCAATTAGGTTCATTTTTGATAAATGTTTAAAAAAAGCAATGTAAAATGATTTTTTTCGCAGAGTGCAATGCAATTGGGGAGAGTAGGATAGATCGATCCGGCGTGAAGAGAGGAATTCAAACATATGTTTATTGTTCCGTGAAAAGGTCTACCTTTTGAGAAAAGTTACTTTTAGTGTTGCCACGTTGTAAGTAGTTCGGC
>LS491138.1:75746-113174 GCA_900490845.1 Pristionchus japonicus | reverse complement strand
ATTAGAACCGTAATGCCCTTATCATGAAAGATTATCAATTACTCAACGATAAAATCGAAATGCGCCTTCTTAGCGTGAACCCTCATTCTACTCTTCCGGAAGAGTTCCAACTCTTCCGGAAGAGAGACCGCTCATTCTCACTCTTCAGGAAGGAATAATCCCTCTCCCCTCACTCTTCCCTCTTCCTTTATCTTCTCTAATCAGGACCCTCGAGAACCCCAAATTGCTTACTTACAGAGATTTTACATTTTTGAGCTGTGCCAGACCCAGATGGATCTGCGCGATTTTCTCGCAAACGGCCTCATATGGTTCTAAGGGGTAAAGAACCAATTTCTACAAATTCCAAGTCTCTAGCTCCACGGGGAAGCGAGATCTCAAAAAGGCGCCAGTTCAAAATTTTGACTTTTTTCCACCTGAATTTTCTCTCTTCTCTTTTCTCCTCCCCCACTTTTTCCACAGCATTAGGGCAAAAAAAAAGAAATAGTGAAATTCTTCTATCTTATTCACCTGCACCAGTTTGTGTAGATGCAATCGAGAAGAGAAGTGAGACGACAAAAGCGATGATGTTTCTGAGCATTTGACTATGTGAATCTTCCCCTCTTATCAGCGCTTAGGTGTGAAGATGATGCGAAAGCGGATTAAGAGAGAGAGAGTGAATCGGACTTCCTGCCCGATTTTTTTTCATATTGATATTCATGGCTGTTGCATACCGGCACAATTATGATAATTCATCGTTACGGGTTTACTGCGGAAGACCCCTCATTACAAGACAAAATAAATTGATCTGTTGGAACCGCGATGATACGATGATATTGATACGATGATATTGATAAAGCAAAGCTCTCTGATACTGACTCAGTGTCATATATTCACAAAATTTCAACGACACCTTTGCTAGTTCATGTATTGTTCGATATCGTAAATGAAATTTCACAATCAAAACATCATCTCAAATGTGCGACATTTTAGCGAACAACTTTTGGAATTTGTTCTTGTCGTCGAATATTCGGAGCGAAGTATTGAAGCAGAAAGTGCGCTCGAGAAATTTCTTGGACGTTTGAGGAAGATCTTTGTACATGGTTCGAATCTAAAGGCAATGTTTTCATTAAACTCTATACGATAACAGTGTTCATCAGTGCAGAACAGGTAGACTTTCCTTGTTTAGCGACAGAACCATGTTTGCGAAGTTAACGGACGAGTTTTCTGTGTTCGAATAGCGAACGATTTCATCCAGAATAATGTCGCCAACCTGCAAAATATTTTCCGAATACAGAAGCAGGATTGCAGTGAACACCGAATGATCTCTGAAAACTATTCAATTTTGCTCACTTTTTGCATGAACTTCCGAGATGTAGGGTCAGCTCGAAGCAGATATTTGTTGATTAATGATAGACGATTGACGATAATTGCGTACAGTTTAGGATAGCGAGTAGCCAGAAGTTTTAGCACCTGAGCAGATTGCGTAAAAGTCACTCTGCCTATTTCACTCAACCTCATCTTTGTGGTTCAGTCGGGCGTCATTAAGGTCAGCATTATCAAGCTCCTTTTCGATTTCATCAAGTTCCCCGTCAGAGAGAAGCAAGTGGCTGAGTTTCTCTGGAAAACCTTTGCCATCAGTCGATAGAAACAAAATATTGTTTTTGCTGACCCGAGCAAGTGTCGAAATAGGCAGTGGAAAGGCCGATCCGCGCTGCTTCTTCTCTGATAATTGATTCGGCTCTGCCAAGATTCGTATCCACGCCATACAAGTCGGCAATCGACTGGTGGAATGCATTTAAGCGAGGCGGTGCGCAGTCGATGAGAGAGTTAAAGCTCAAAAGAAGGAGAAATGGAAGTAGCATCCTGCGTGAGTCAGACATTGTCTAAGACGAACAAGAGAACATAATAGAAACCGGGAAATATCGCAAAATTGTTAAATGAATATAAAGCTCAGACTCGTACCGTGCTGGGGGCGGACGTTCACTACCTTGATCGTTCTGAAACGTGTTCCGCAATGTTTGGGAAAACGAGATAGTTGTGTTTACACGTGGGAGTGATCTAGCTAGAGATACATTTTTTTCATTGGATATTTCTGATAGTGGATACAGGTACACAGAGAGAGTCACACCAGATCGCAAGAGCAAATAACACTCTTTATTTAGTGTAGATATTCAGTAAGATGATATGAACAATATATCTCTACTCTGATTATAGGAACTAACAAGATACATAATCGCTATTTGAAAATTAATGCACACTGTCAATATTTCACATGTTTATGTGATGCTCTTGGTCTCTCAAAATGGTCAGGGGGTGCGTTTTTCCACTCTAGTGAGCACTACAACAAATGAGCATGTTTGAGATAGACCTTCGAAATCACCATGGTTACACTCCATCTTTTGGCCTTCACTACAAAGAGTGTGCAACTTTCAAATTAGTTCAGTACAGGACCACAAATGTTGAAAACAAATACGTATATTTAGCATCCAACAGCGCTGAGTAGTGTGTATCATTGTCGTCTGTATGAAACATGAGTTGGAACACATCTGTCAGTGTATCTCAGATAAACATCACGTACTCTCAAACTAAAGAGTGATTCAGTGACCAAGGACCAACAAAGGCAAAAGAGTGTGGGAGTGTCGCTCTCGCGATCTCTCTTGGTGACGCGAAGGAGAAAAATAGTTGCTTCCTCGCACATCTCACGCACCCAAGAGAAATGTTTTCGATACTATTGCACCTGGTATCTATCCAAAACGTATGATTCCTTGTGCATTCCTTATCGTACCAATGCCTCATCAGGTCCTCTCGTGCTTCGAAACCGAGAACAATTTCTCTCCGAGGAGTGTCATCGGAATAGAAACGAATGTGTGGGCAGATAATTATTGTCGTGTCATCTGCAATTCGAGGACAGATGTAAGTGGAATTACTAAGAGCATGGAGAGAGATTCTTCTGAAGTGCGGAGCCCGGGAAACATGACCTCTGTCATATCAGTGCCTCGCCATGCAGTTCAGCGACACAAAGAAGACGTGCTATCTACGCGGACCAGATGTTGGCGGAACGAGATGCGGCCAGATCAAGGCTAACTTCGTCAAGCAAATCAGCGGATGCGGGAAAGGTTGGGAATCAGTTTGCTATGTAATCTTTATCGACGACCTGAACTACGATAGATGATTGCAGTGTTCGATAGGCCGGGTGGATACGACTCTCTCGGTTGTGCGGATGGGGATGATCCGAAAGAAGTGAGAACTCTCTACAGCAAAAAAAACTGTTGTAACGGGCTTTACACAAAAATTTGAGATAACGGAGGATACTGATGCTCCGTGCGGGACTGAGGTGACACCGCAGGGAAAACTTCCCTATGTCCTAGAGTTCGTTTTAGACTCTATTTTCATACATTTCGAATATTCAACGAATACGTGATGCCGGTTTTCAATACAACCAATTACTTAGTTTTCAAAACAACTAAACCATTCGCAGCGTCGTTCGCCAGAATGGAGCACGCGATTTCTATCCGAACGGCAGATCTTCAATAACCTGGGATACTAATTTATACGCTTACTTCCTGGTGAGTTATATTCTGAACTGTACACAGTTAACATGTATTGTTATTACAACATTTTATTACTTGAAGCAAGCATTCTGAAGATTAAGTGTTTTCCAGTCAAACGTGAACTTCAATCAGTACGTTGTGAACGTGCGATGTGTAAGAGCACCTGGCAATCGTGAGTTACTTTTCATCTACTTTATGGTTTACTGATAATTTCTTCTTCTTGACGAAGTCTGGTTCCAAGATTTTTGTGAAGCCATGGACGATATTCACATTCAGCCGGCCCTGGCTGTTCTTGCCCCTCGGCAGCTCCTCCCTCCATAGGCCCGCAAGGTGCTCAGACTGAACGGGGAAGGATGTACATCAACAATTCGCCTTCTTGTGAACCAGGATACACGCTCTGGTTCGCATAGTCAATCACTCCCATTTTCGTGCGCTCGCTGTTGTCAAAATTGACACGAACATCAATTTCACTCTCATTAGCAACGATATTAATCAAATACAGGGTGCTCGCAACCTATGAGAAAACTCCGGAAGAGCAGCAGCCTCGGGCTGTTTCTTCCGATCAACAAATATATTGTGGAATGGGACGATGGTTCTTGTGGAACAAAGAAGGACAGCACATCAGTCTACTGGAGAAAGCGGACTGTTTGCGAGTGCCTCCATGATTCCTTTAAGCAGATTTTCATAGTTCATTCAAAACTCCAAAAATCTCAGTGCATTTTTTAAAAATCTTCGCTATGCCTCTTCTATGATTGTCCAAATTGTTAGTTGAAGCAAACATAAAGTCCGAAATGATAAGATTGAATTCGCTTCATCGCAGAATCATTCGAAATTCAGAGCTGTGATTCCAAACCACCTGTTTCCATTCACTTCTACTCCAACGTCTGTCAAGATTGTATGTCTGCAATTTTCATCTCAAAGGAAAGTCAAGCTAGAATATCGATCTATTTCAACATAGTATTCGGTTGTTCGATGTCTCTCCATTCCATTTCTCTATTTCTACTGATCAAGAGGACACCACCTGCACAGAAGCTTGTTAGAAAATACTTGATTGCGATTCAAGTATCGTCTTTTCAATCTCTTTTGAATGCACTATTTGTTCTAGGTAATGCTAATATCAAACGACTTACAATTCGATGTTGGATTGCATGGATACCCGCTATTCCCTGTATTAGCTGGATACGGAACTGGCATACTCGTTCGTATGGGCATGTCAGTTCAACTAGCGCTGGTCAGTTGATTATCGCGATATAAGGAAGACAAATGTTGATTTTTTTCAGGCAATTCTGTTCGATCTTTACATTTACATAGCAGTTGCAATAACTATGTGTATTTTCTATCGGCATCAGACAATCGTTCTTACAGGGAGTCCATTCAAGTTCAAAGACGTAAGTGCATGTTCTTGTTTTCTAATTGAAGCTTTCATTTTAAGAAAACTCGGTTAGTTGTCGAAGTAACCATGTCGGTATTAGTACCAATCCCGACAATTGCTTGGGCGATATTTGGACAAGATAAAGCGACTATTAACAAACTCATTGAAACAGTACGTTCCCAGATTCACGTACACGTACATAGTATGGATTGAATAGTTTGGGAACAATTTCAGGACCCTCATTGTATCGAATGGATTCGCGAAAGAGGACCCTATTACGCAGAAATACGTGATATCAAAATTGAATGTGTCATTGCTTTCTTAGTAGCGGTTAGACTTTTTTTCCTTTTCTCTGTCAAGTACTTGTTTTAAAAGATGATTGTGTTACTGACCTTGGTTACTTTTGGAATGTTTTCTCACATGTTCTACAGTCTCTGGAAAGATGTGAGTGATGTGATTGAAGATAGGAAAAGATCTTTCCTTTCAGTCATCTAGAAGAAGCCAGAATGCAATACGGCTCATTCAACGGTCAATTTTCAACCTTTTCGTTCAGGTATTCAAAAAAATGGCAACAAAATAGTTGAAATTGTATTTTAGCTCGTAATTCCCCTCTTCTTGTTTGTTGTACCAGCATTGGTAGTCACCCTTGGATTGTTGTTTGAAGACTTGTTCAGTTTCGGTGAGCAACTTGACATTTTCTCGTTCAGATGATGTGCAGGTGAAATGAGCAAATGATGTTTTGATTGACAGAAAAAGATCTTTGTATTTGCAACGAAACATGGTGATTTGCAGAAACAGTTTTCACATTCTACCAAATACTACCGCTTCATTCAATCGGGCATAATATTATTCTGCTGTTGAATACTTCGATATACAGGAAATTGTTCAGCTCGTTAGTTCGTAGATACCTACTGTGCGGCCCGGTTAGTAAAATAACCGAAAACATTGAATAAGTATAACTTCAGGCAGACTCATCACGAATCAATGTCTTTTCTGTACCAAATACTGTCACCATACATATTTGAATCGCACGTGAAATAAAGGAATCATTTCAATAAAGAATGCTCAATTATGATAGGCATATGATTCCGTTTTACAAAACACTTTACCATGTAACCATTTAGGCAATGGCGCGATAATAGCCGTGCGATTCTCATCGATATGATGCAGATCAAGGAAACAAGTTCTAAGGGCGCAATGCACCCTTCTCACACTACTTGCGTGCGCAATCTCTCCCTCTAACCGATCTTGATTACCCAATCCGCTCCAATCTCAAGCGCGCGATCGCCTTTCGATTTATTTTTATCGTCTTTCCTTTCCTCTGCTCTCCTAAATTTAACGGCCTCTGAACTTTCCTGATCTTCAACTGTCGAACACTCAATGATATCACGGCAGAGGATGCGTCCAACAGTCATCAAAACTGCACCGACGAAAAATGGAAGGGGCGATTAGAAAGTTATAGGCGGGAGTGAGGATACTTAAACCGCCTCGAGTATCGGAGAGTGAGTTCGAGAGAGACGCGCGTGCGAATCAAATGACCAACGCACGCCAACCAACGGACGAGGAAGGAAGGGATACGGTACGTGCAGTTTGTTAGCTAGTCATGGATGTTAGTGAATGGAATCCCGGCAAAACAATGGCCTTGCGTGGTACTTTGATGCACAACATGAACATCCTTCCAGAAGACTCCCATCGTCTTCACCATAAGCGATGCCAGCACAAGGGCTACTTGCCCCGCTCATTCCCCAGCATCAACGACGTCTACTGCCGCGGCTCCAGAGGAAGAAGTAGTATGGAAGACCCTGCCGTTGAGGCCACCCGAGGATCCCACTGACACTTATCACCGGTGAGCCGTCAGTGTGAATTAGGCTTGGTTGAGATTGATATTTGCAGACATTACAACACCGTTCAACCAAAGAATCCCGAGAAAGGCCATCTTCCTCCATACATGAAGCAGGTTCGTCATTTCCCCTTCGTTGTTCGACGCTCATATGTTTCAGATGCATCGTCAGATCTCCGAATGTCCTTCGATGACTCCCAGTAGAAGATCGGGAAGAAGTGGAAGAAGCAAAACACCCAAGAGACGATCAAGTAAGAGACATTTCACGAGAGAACGTAGTTATTGGGAGGGGCTCACGGATGAGATTTCTGCAACCCCTCCCAATATTTCACCGGTGTTGTTTCCATACAGAGTGCTGATAATTGGCCCAATATGGGGAGATATGGGTCATTTGTCCCGGAGTTCCAGCTTCGACTCAAAAAAAACTCGAGATTTTTAAAGTTTTCAAAAATTCAAAAAGTGACGTTTTCTAGGCGTAATTTGGGCCAAAAAATTCAAAAAAATAACTTTCGAAACGATTGGAGTACGTTGAAAGGTTGAAATGGCCGAAAAACGTCGTTTTTCGGGCGTCCTGGAAATTTTTTGCGTTAGTGGAAATTTCTAACTACGATTTTCGGAATCTA
This sequence comes from Pristionchus japonicus, assembly GCA_900490845.1. Lineage (NCBI taxonomy): Eukaryota > Metazoa > Nematoda > Chromadorea > Rhabditida > Neodiplogasteridae > Pristionchus > Pristionchus japonicus. The sequence continues at coordinate 105,809 of LS491138.1, read as the reverse complement.
CGTGAAAAACTACCCCTAGGGGGTGCTTTATTCAAAATTTCGCCGATGTGCTCGGCTGCTGCATAAACGACAATTTAGTACTCTCGAATGGGGGCATGCGGATTACTTGTGGAGGAAGTGCAGAAACTTCGCACCCATCTGCGGGTTCGATTCCCCGCCGGTGCAAACTGTTTTTGCCGAAATCCAACACGGATTGTATGCAGTCAGAAAGGAGCTTATCGGGCGGAAATGGTTGAAAAGGTTCAATATAAGAAATGAATCGCCACGTGCTCACCACGTACTCACCACGTGGCGGTAAGCCAAAAGTTGTTCATACAGGCCCACAAATGCTCTATGAATAGCCTAAAGGATGTTCTTCTCCAATCCGATTTCGAAATATTCTAAAAAAATTTCAATCTCCACTTACAGCTGGTCAAAGGCTGTCGCTTTCGAGATTTTCACAAAACTGTCCTCTCAAGAAAAATCAGAAGTCCGTTCAAAATTAATATTTTCACTTGTTTTCGACTGCAATCGAAAGAGGAACCCTCGAGCTGCTTCTTGAATATAAGAAACTCATTCCTAGTCCTTGCGCTAGTTCGGAGCGGTCGGGTGGGGATCGATTCCAAAAAAAGCGACTTAGTGGGTTTTGAGCTCTGGTAGGGAATGAAAAAATGGGCTCACTTCAGTGTCCGGAGCCATATAATCATTTGGAAACCGGACACTTTCACCGGTCCAGTTCTCTGGTTTTTCGTGACCAGTAGGCAGCCAATAGGAGTGGGCGGAGTTTGAGCTAACCACTGGTTGGCCAGTGCCTCAACCACTGAATGACCTGTAGTTTTTTACCACTGCTTGACCAGCTCCAAATTTTTTAGTATAAAATATCCGAAAAGGAATTTTACCGGAAAAACTGGAAAATCTTACAGTCGGAAGTCTTTTCTCGCAGAACCCTGCCGGGCACTGTGTGGGCTCTGTGGAAGGCTGCGAGAGGGTCCCTTATGCGCAAGCTGTATTCTAGGCGCGCCGGATTTGTATCCCCCCTCCCCGATGGATGACCAATTCCCTGACCACTTTTTGACCAGGTCCGGGGCCCGCCGGGCCTACTGGCCAACCCGTGGTTGAAGTACTGGTTGCATACTGGTCTGAGTACTGGTCAAGCAGTGGTAAAAACAACTGGTCAACCAGTGGTTGAGGTACTGGTCAACCAGCATTTAGAACAAACTCCGCCCACTTCTACTGGCTGCCTACTAGTCACGAAAAACAAGAGAACTGGACCGGTAAAAGTGTTCGGTTTCCAAATGATTATATGGCTCCGGACTAGAGTTGTCTATGCGGAATTCATTCCACAATTCCTCATCAATTTTCCCTTTCATTCCTCACTCCGCATTTCGAGGGAGCCGGACCCTCTCTATGCGGAATTTCGCAATCCCTCACACTCTGAAAATCGCCATAGATCTATGTATGAATGGCTGAAACATAGTCGTTTTGAACTGCGAATGAGTGAGTGAGGCGAACCGATCTCGCCAAAGCGAGCGAGAGGGAATGAGGATTGCGGCATTCCGCAATCATTGCGGAATTCCGCATTCAAATCGAGGGGGGGTCGACCGCATTGCGGAATGAGTGAGAGAGGGGAATGAAAGAGAGGGAGTTCAGCATTCCGTATATACAACTCTACTCCGGACATTGAAGTGAGCCCATTTTTTCATCATTTTCCAGAGTTAAAAACGCATCTTTTTTGAGAATCGATCCCCACCCGACCGCTCCGAACTAGCGCAAGGACTAGGAATGAGTTTCTTATTTTCAAGAAGCAGCTCGAGGGTTCCTCTTTCGATTGTAGTCGAAAACAAGTGAAAATATTAATTTAGAACGGACTTCTGATTTTTTTCTGATTGATTTTTTTCTTGAGAGGACAGTTTTGTGAAAATCTCGAAAGCTTTGACCAGCTGTAAGTGGAGATTGAATTTTTTTAGAATTTTTCGAAATCGGATTAGAGAAGAACATCCTTTAGGCTTTTCATAGAGCATTTGTGGGACCTGTATGAACAACTTTTGGCTTACCGCCACGTGGTGAGTAATCCTATCGCGATTCATTTCTTATATTGAACCTTTTCAACCATTTCCGCCCGATAAGCTCCTTTCTGACTCCATACAATCCGTGTTGGATTTCGGCAAAAACAGTATGCACCGAATCGAACCCGCATGTGGGTGCGAAGTTTCTGCACTTCCTCTACAAGTACTCCGCATGCCCCCATTCGAGAGTACTAATTTGTCGTTTATGCAGCAGCCGAGCACATCGGCGAAATTTTGAATAAAGCACCCCCTAGGGGTAGTTTTTCACGTAGATTCCGAAAATCGTAGTTAGAAATTTCCACTAACGCAAAAAATTTCCAGTACGCCTGAAAAACGACGTTTTTCGGCCGTTTCGACCTTTCAACGTGCTCCAATCGTTTCGAAAGTTATTTTTTTGAATTTTTTGGCCCAAATTAGGCCTATAAAACGTCACTTTTTGAATTTATGAAAACTTTAAAAATCTCGAGTTTTTTTGAGTCGAAGCTGGAACTCCGGGACAAATGACCCATGTCTCCCCATATTGGACCAATTATCAGCACTCGGTATGGGAACAACACCGGTAAAATATTGGGAGGGGTTGCAGAAATGTCATCCGTAGGATAACTACGTTCTCTCGTGAAATGCCTCGTAAGTAGTACTGACAGTGGCACACTTTCACTTTCTTTGAAAGTGGATTATGAAAAAAATGCGGCTTTCCCAGGATTCCTCCGTTCCATCCACTACATCGGTTCTCGTCATCGTCTCTATGGATTCCGTCACATGGTCATCGTTCTCATTCTCGTCGTCGCTTGGCTGCTCGGATCGCTCATGTTCTGGGCTATTGAGGCGCCTGCCGAGAAAGTGGTCAGTTATCAGATACAGTGTGTATTCACTCTTCCTTTCACCTAAAACTCTTGCTTGAAGCACATCCGGATTCTGACTTTCTCCGAAAAGGCAGATCTTTGAAATCTTAATGATTGGGTTTCAGGCAGTAGCAGACACGTACTCCTCCCTGAACGAAGCATTCGACATCATCTCAGCCGATCTTCAGACGATCTCAGCGACGAATGTGAGCACTGAGGCGATGGCTGAGCATGTGAAGGTGAGAAGGGTAGGAGAAACTAGTTTTCATCTCCTCCTTCAACTATTCGGCGAGCAAATTGCGAGGGAACTATCCATTTCTCGGACACTGAGATCGAGAGTGCATGTCCTCGACAGATATTTTTTGGTCGGTGCTCGAAAAGTGAGAGAAAGTGATGTGATAGCGAACAGCACGAAAGCAGAATGAACTTCCACTGTAATGACCTTATTTGTAGAACGCTTACATAAAACTGCTCAACATCGAGGGAAAGTGGAAATTTTCTTCGATCTATAAGGTTTGTTAGTCTTGTTGAGTTTCCAGGATGAATCTACATGAGAATTCTACGAGAAACCGTTGCATGGTATAGAGTAACAACACAACTTCTGCAAATTATACTGTGAATTAATCCAGACCCAAACAACCGACTATCAATGGACGTTCGGCAGTGCTTTCTTCTTCACTTTCACCCTCTTCACCACTGTCGGATACGGTAAGTATCCGTAGTAATCGATAAATGACTAATGAAACCTGATTCAGGAACAATCGCCCCTGGCACGGATCTCGGTCGCATCTGCGTCATCTGGTATTCGTGCATCTTCTATCCCTTCTCGCTCGTAGTAATTCGTGATCTCGGACAAGTGACGCTTGTGGCGATGACGAGATTATATGGAAAGATACTCATCAAGATTCGGTAAGTGGACTGAAAGCCCATCGATACATTTTGAAAATGAACTTATTTTGAAGTATTGCAGAACTGTTCGTGGGTATCTCACCACCGACAACGACACGATCAAGCTGCCTCTCTCGATCATCATCGTCGTCTCTTCTGCATTCATCGCCCTTCTCGGAGTCTTCTTCCACTTCTGGGATACCGGACCGGAAGAGGTTCGAATTCAGAACGGGAACTCGGAATAATGACGATTATCAGGGTCTCAACTACTTCCACGCCTTCTACTTCTCGTATCTCTCGTACACGATGATTGGCTTCGGAGATCTCAATCCCGTCAACGTCCCGGTCAGATTCTCGTAGCAGTTCTTTCTGTTTCTCATCGTCTATCAATCACATTCAGTACGACGTCACAATCGCAATCCTCGTGACTGCGGGTCTTCCTCTGATGAGAGTCGTCACCAAGGTAGTTTGCTATTTCTAATGCTGATACCTCCGATTTATTCGTACTTCGTAAGATGTAACAAACGCATATTCTCAGGGCATCGTCATTGCAATGGAGAATGGCTACTTCGGCACGATGCTCTACGTGGAGGCGAGATTGGAAGGAAAGGTGTACGGAGAAGAGACGAAGCCCGATAAGCAGGTGATTGGATTGAACGTTTTTTTGGATTTGTTAGATCTCGTTAAAGCATGGGATCAAACAACCAGTAAAGTAGTACGTGCACAATGAATGGTTCCGGAGCGGTCAAAGAACAAAACGTCATTTATCGCTCAGCGTAAACCTACTTTGCTCCGATCAGGAACTGCTTTACTGCAGCAGAAATCGACATGTAGCCACCCACTTTGATCAGAGGAATACGTGATATCACTTTCGCTCGTAAAAAAGAGCGTGCGCTACAGTACTTTTAATTAGGTTTTGCCTACTCTTTGATAGATCGCACAGAACGTTCAGGTTCAACATCACTTTAATGACTTTGAGTGATGAATGTTTCTATTTCAGGCTGTCGCTGCAGTAGTCGAGGTTGGCGCTGAAAGTGACTCGAGTGATAGTGAGGAAGAAGAGGAGAAGAGGCGAGATCATTGATCTTGTTCTCAGCTTAATAGCAACGTCATTGCAGGATTCAACAGGAGTTGTCTCAGAACTTCACTATTAGATCGATCGCCAAGTTCATGTCATCCAACAGAGATGTGTACAATGGAGACTTCGGAAGAGTGGAACTCAGAAAGAGCGATCTTTGAGGATGATCTATCTCCCCTCACCATGTTACTTGTATATTATATTGCCATGCAGTTATGTACCGTTCTCAAATCACTTATAAACAATGCGAGTATAGTCAATGAGATTTTCCGGTTCGAGATGTTCCGTTGCTCGAACAACATTTCGGTTCAAGCGACTAAAATCATCAAATGATGCCACATTATTGAAAGACAAGAATTCGTTCGGGAACTTCAATCGCAATGTTTCTTTGCAGAATAGGAAGGCTATGCATCAATCTCATGCATGCGGGAATGTAATCTATGCATGTAAAAATACCACTGAATGAACAAAACTCGGAACCGATTGAAATATTGGCTTGTTTTGCTTAAGATTCTTTTCCAACTTTCAGTTTTTATTTCCGTTCAAATTATTTCCGAGTTCTTCTGACCAAGCAGTGGTCAAAATATCTCCTAGAACATTAAGATGATACGAGAGCGCGATTGGAACGCAAACAGCTTAGTTTAGTCTGTAGCGAGCCTCTCTAGTTTGTGCGAGACGTCGATAATCTGCCGATAACAGGCATCAATTCCTGCTCGGAAAGTAGATTTTCACATAGTTTCCTCATATTCTGCAATGTTTATCGGTTTGGATAACAATTGAACTACAATACCAATTAGTACAGTGCGATTAAACCTGGCCGAATAACAGATCCTTTGATGAGGTGCATAGCGTGAAACAAGAAAAGAGATGAGCCGATTTCTGCCTATTTCTTGACGATCCGCCACTCGTCTTTGGGTACTTCCTGGATGTATTTGACCTTGGAGAAGAGGAGTTTGTACCAGATGAGACCGAGAATCGAGCAGATCGCCACTGAAATTGAGCAAGTTTCTAAATCGATACTCTGCATATTTTGGGTGATTCAAAAGGTTTGATCACCTCCAAAGTAATATCCGTCAATGTAGATGCTGCACTTGTTCCCCTCTGCTGCGCACTGAGCTGCAGTGGCTGCAGTACTGCACGAGTAGAGCACACTAAGGAGGGGCGACGATTATTATTTTGTTTGAAAACAAGAGAATTTTACATTGCGTGTGCTCTGCCGATCATTCCCACACTGCACCAACTCACGTGCTCATCGTCCCGTTGTGCGAAGACGCTGGTAGATGGCAGTTCTTCCAGGTGAATAGATCCGTGATAGAGAGAATGAGAGTGACGGGCCAGTTTCCACCCAGATTGTTGATCGTGTTGAGAAGGGTCATGTACGTTCCTGCAAGAGACAAGCCAAATTGAAATTTATATGCCAAACTGAAATTTACCTCCAATCAGCGGATCAGAGATCTGTGCGTTGAAAGCAGTAGTGGACACGAACATACTCGACATTCCAATCTGTAATTGTATTATTAGTTCCTAGTAATCATCAAAGCAATTTCAGAGGCATACCTGACGGATCATGTAAGCCACAGCCCAGATAATGTAGAAGGAGTAGTAGAACTCCTAAAGGATCTGATTATCGTCAAATTTCGGAAACTAGAACACTTGTGAAAACTTCTTGTAAGACGAACCGTGCTATCGGGCATTCTCAACATTGGCGAAATGTAGATGAGAGCGGCGAATCCGATGCAGATTAGAACCCTGCAATTTCATCGTGAGCAATTTTTTTGGAAAGATAATTTTCGAGATTCATTTCTAACCTGCACGGATACGCCCACAGGAACACGTTGAGAGGCCGAGGTCCGGCTGTCCATCTGCTGATTACGACTGGTAGCAAGATCTGAATTTGATTAACGATTGTGATGTGCTGTTTTGAATAAGAGAGGTGTTCTTACCTGTATGATGGTGCGGAACAGTCCGAACGATGCGAGTGTCTCCTTCGGCATTCCCATTCCGATCAATCGGAAGCTCGTGACGCCGTCTGTTGCCGCGAATGCAAACTGTAAATCGGAAACATGAATGTTTTTTTTTGCAATCATGGTAGTGAGAAATCTGGCAATTGCTGATTCACTTCTCATATCTTTCTTACCTTTCCAGTCAGATAGATGACAAGCATCCAGATCATCGGTTTCAGCGCGAGAATCTTCCACAGCATCGTGTATGTCTCGAAGATTCCCAACTCCAGTTCTGCTTCTTCTTCGACTTCCTTGTCTCTGGAAAAGGAAATCACATACTTTTCAGTTGACAAAAACGCCCTCATTGATTCAAAAAGCTGCTTACTCGTTCTCGTCTTTGTTGTCCACTTCCTTCTTGAATATCCACACGAGAGTTGTGGCCACAATGAAGATGCAGCCCCAGAAGAATACGAATTCTGCATGGCTTCATTTCCTCATTTTGGTATTCAACAATTTGCTCACCAGCCAGATCAACGAAGCCTCTGTCCTGGGGTATCGATCGGAACTTATTCGCAAAGTGCTTTGACTCGAGTGCAAGGAAGACGACGTTTCCGAGGAAGCTTCCAGCTGTCTGTCCAATCGCATTGCAGGTTGAGGCGTAGCCGACATTCTTCCTACAGATAACAAAGATTGATGTGCTCAAATAAGTTCGAATTACCTCGATAGAATAGTGAGCGCCCATCCATCCACAGCTATGTCCTGGGTAGCAGCAAGGAAATTGAGTGGAAGGAAGATCATCATGAGGAAGGTTACGTCGGGTCCGTGTTCTCCTTCTGAAATCCGTTTGGTCGAATCATCACTACGGCTATGAATTAAACGCACTGGGATCACCCATGATCGCAGTGACTCTGTACGAGAGAACGAGCATGAAGATGCCGATTAGATATTGGCATGGGACCTGTAATTATTCAAATTACTGATATCTCTGTCTTCAAAAGGCTGTTCAATACATACCAGCCACGATTTCCTCTTGCCCATCACTCGCCAGTAGATCGAGTCGACGAGAGGCGCCCATAGCAGTTTCAAACTGAAAAACTCCGCGTCGTTTCAGTAGGCTAAACTTGGAAAAATGCAAACCTGAATGGCCAATACGCGAGAGAGAATACGGCTTGCTGCCCGAGTGTGATTCCCCGCTCTTGCAACACGAGAGGGATAGCGCTGATCAAACCGAGAGGGACGCCCTGTGTTTTTTTCACCGTTTACGACTTCAGAAGGTTGATTCTTTTGATTAGGCTGATGGATCTTCAAGAAGTACTACCTAGGATGTTTGATCTAATCACTGTCTTCACTTTCCTCTTTAATTTGTGCAAGATCACGTACTAATTCAGTGATTACTGATGTTAGAACGTCAAGGTTACCTGCAGCAGATACAGGAAGAGAAGAAGTGCAATGGAGGCTCGATCTCCCTCTAGATCTTCATTCGCTCGTTGCCAGCAAGACTTCTTGCAGCGTTCTGATGATTCGGGCTGCAAAACTCATGAAGTGGTTGAAACATTCCTAACAGTGATTGGAAAGTGTCTGAGAAAGTGGAACCTCTGAGTGGAACGCATTCCCCCATAATCACCTCGCAGTCCATCTTGTTATTGGGGCGAGGACGCACAACGATTGTGGCTAATTCGCTAATCAATCAACGCGCCGAAATATTATCATGCAATCCTATTCTCTTTATTCCTCGACTAGAATGCAAAACGGGAAACAATGACGCGACGCATCAAGTTTCTATTTTTGTAATCAGTAGACCGGATATTGGCTATTTCCGTCGATGAGTAGTGTTCAAGATTTAGAGTTAATGCGAACCTTTGCCTCGTCTTCGTGTCTGATCGTTGGTAGGATGAGCGCCTCAGTGACCGCTGCTGCCTCGGGGTCATGCATTCTCCACTATCAGCTCAACGGCCAAACGAAGGGCGAGTATCACTCGTTCGACCGAAGAGGGAAGAAGAGGGGAAGGAATGGAGCGAGGGAGCGATCGGTAGAAGTAGCGAGACTACTGATTGTGATCTTTCGGGTTTGTGCGCGTCGGATTAGCGGGAGCGAAGTTCCTTCATGTGATCGACGGACCAGAAGAATTACTGGGGAAGACTAGAGAAGGACGGAGGTAAGCCGGTCCTCCACCCAACTCATTCCTCTGCATACACATGCAGCACTGCCCCTAATTGATCGTGATTTGATCGGATAGTTCTCTAATCCACTTTCTACCGCTTCTTTTTGTTCGCGAAAACCGATCGAAAGGGTGATAAGCGAAAGAATCATGCAAATTTTTCGTCTCACATGTGTCGATTATGTTGTTCCAATTTGGTGTGATGCGATCAAAGGAGATTATTTCCTTTCGCTTTTTGTGAAGTCATCATCAGCTAAGTAAATTAGGGCTATCTATGCAGTCCATCATAGTTTGTAGTTTATGCGCAATTGAACGTAGTTTATGTTTAGATTAATCCTTGGAATGTCATTCGAACGTGCAAAACAAAGTAATCGCGTTGACACGATTTCAAGTTTAGAATAGAGGTAAACTGGTTATCTCCAAACATTGAGCTTGTAGCTGTACTTTTACTTGTAAAGAATTGACTGCAAGGGGAAACACCATGCAATTGAGGCCACCAAATCATCTAGTGTAATCTGAACCTCTCATCAAAAGTGATGGTTGCGGTCGGGGGCTCCACGGGTTTTTGATGTGCTAATGATTTACTTGTAGCTGCGATATGAATTCCGCATTATAACATACTGGAACAAATAACTGATCGTTTACAAGCATAAAAACAAACATATTTTGTAGTTACAGAATACCGGAAATCTCTGCATCGTTATTACTTCTTTCTTACATCTTATGTCTGGCAATGCATGTAATCTTTTCTCGAAGTTGAAATGACGATCGAAGTAACTCGTTTGGTTCACCATGTGTGCTGCATCTTTGCAATAACTTCCAATTGTGTTCTGGGTGCATTAATTGCTACTAAAGCACCTGATAAGCTGCGGTAAGTGTCGAACTTTAAGAAAAAAATAGAGAATATCAAAACATTCGACATATTTAGTTCTTACTCGATAGTGCTAATCAACTTTGTCATCATTGAATCGTTAACGGGAATCTCATCATTGTTCTTATTCAATAGGTAGGCAGACAAATATAATCGGGAGTAAAATAAGTTTTAGGGTAATGGACACTGATGAATACTCACTGTTTGCTGTTACAGGACCATGCCGACTTACTGGTAAGTAATAGTTCAGCCTACGTTCGAAATGATTATCTGTTTAGCGTCAAGAAATCTGTGTTTTATCGTAAATGCATGCTTGTTGCATGGTCTCTCCCATTATTGTGTTCTCCTTGCTTTCAGTTTCTGTTACCGGTTTGTTTACATTTTCTCAGAAAAGACCTATTTGAGATGGAAATGCAGATATTACGTCATCAAATACTCGACTCCGTGTGACAAATTGCTTGTAATTGCTTTAATGCTACTGTCCGTGCCGACAGCGATTGTTTATGTGAAATTCAACCTTTTGATTGATTCTTCATCAAACGATTTCAGATTTGCTTCGCATCTGCTGAACTTCTAGATGCCGAATCGCTAAGAACTGTTCTACTCAACGCTCATCCCGCATTTGACTATGAATTTCGAATGCATTCAGAAATGCTGATTGGTAATTCTTTTCTCGAATCGTTAATTCGTATTGGGTCACCAATCCAATGATCTACTTTGCCTACTCAGGCGCAGAGAAGCGTGGCGCCATTCTTCTCGGAGTCATATGGATTCAGAGTGTAATACTACCTGTTTACATTGCGGTGATTTCTGTTTCGATAATGGTCAATCGGTTACTCAATTCTTCTCTGAAAATGAGTGAGAAGAGTAAGAAAATGCATCGAGAAATTATGCAGGTTTCGTGACTTCATCGTAGTTCATGTTAACACAGTATAATTTAGGGACTGATGATGCCTACGCTCTACTTTATCGCTGTTGGTCTCAATAACGCACGAGAGCAAGGCCTGATTCCAGAGTGGGAACAAAGCGGTTACCTAACGTTTACTGTAAGTGATAAAAGGTGACTGGCTGATACTTTTCTACAATAGATTGGATCAATAATACTCGCGGCAAGTCCAAGCAGCACACTCTTCTTCATTCGACCGTTCCGGGAGTAGGTTGTTTGTGTCGAACATCCCATAATTGGTTGATTCAGAGCAATAAAGTCCATGACAACAACTCGGCCTCTGATTGTCTCTTCTGTGCAGCCATCGAGCGAGTTAAAAATAATGCGGAAACTGTCAATTAAACGTTATATTTGAATGCATTACTCTGATGAACCTGTTCGAATGTTGACTCAGTTCGATTGTTGACGCAGATTGTTGACTAGAGAATCTCATATATTTATTAATCCAATCCGAAAGTACGTGACAGCTTGGAAATACCACGGTCTTTCTGAAAAGAATCTATTGCTGGTTATCCCTTTTTTGTATTCGCTCGCAATGAAAACATAATGAATTAAAAACATTAATGACTCTCGGAATATTCAATCAATGGAGTATGTGGAATGAAGAACAATCTTTAGAATAAGTGAGACAGAGCAAGCTCATGTTCTTTGTAATATCCCTTCCTATTTTCATCTCGAGAACGCATAACCATTTTACTAATCTCGAAATAGAGCATATTAGCGATATAGCGATAATGCGATATAGATATAACGATTGTGCTCTTCAGGCCATGGGTCTGTGAACTAGTGGCCGATACCCTTGTTTTTCTCCAAATCTACGGATGTTGACGATAATTGCGTCAAGGAAATTTGTATTTCGGACGTTATTCTCGCTCTCTTCGTTCTTTTCGGAACAAGTTGTTGTCTGGATATTGCATTTCCTCTTCGGTTAGTAATTCATTTCGCCCTCCTTTTTCATTCTATGGAACGGAAAACACCGATCCAATGGACTCAAATTTAATGTATTCTATATGAGTTGAGCTATAGCAAACTTTCTTTTTTCACTAGCTTTATCACCAAGAAGATATTCTTTTTCGATGCTTAAAATACATACGTGGTAGATGTCCTGTCCATTTCGAGCTGTGGGTTAATTTTATGTTTCGAGCATGCTGTTTCAGGCTGTTCAGGAAAGAACTCAGGAAAGCTATGCCATACGAAATTACTCGCCTCATTCATCATTCCTCTTGCTGGATTAGCATTTTCTCCAATCTGCTTATTTTCCTTATCATAATCATTAACACACCGGATAAACAACGGTTGGTAAATTTCGAGTATCTATATTATATTTATTAGTCATGTCTTTCAGATCTTATTCAATCATTCTTTTGCAATTCACGTTAGTTGAATCAGTTACAAGCTTATGCTCACTCTTCATCTTCAACAGGTTGAAAAATCATGCCCATGAATTGTGAAGATACTATTCAGAGTACTGGACACCGATGAATACTTATTGTGCGCTGTAACCGGCCCTTGTCGATTCACTGGTATGAGCAGGCTGTACTAACAATGAATTGTGACAAATGCAAATTGGAGCGTAGGCAGTAGCGCACATTGATTGAATGTCGTAGATTGGAAGATTCTAGAATAAAAATGAAGATCAATGAAGAAATTTCAGGATCACTATCAACCTGCTTCATTGTTATGTCAGTCATGCTACATGGCCATTCGCTCCACCCTATCCTGATAGCGCTTAGCTTCTGCTATAGGCAAGTTCCACGCTGGTCATTCTCCGAATACTAACCTTTTGAAATAACTCAACAGGTACTACGTATTAAATCGTTCTCCTCCGAGGAAATTACGACTCATCTCTTCTCTTTTAATAGTTTGCATTCCGAATGTTGTCGTATATGTAAGTATTTATTTGGGGAAAAACATTTAACTATTCTCCTTTACTAGATTTTATTCAATACATCGCCGATTCTACAACCTAGAGAACTGAGGGCAATTATGTTTGAACTGTATCCTGAATACGACTATGATTTTCACGCATCTCACGAACTTCTAATTGGTATCGGTAAGATACAGATCGTTTCAGATAGTTTCATAACCCAAAAAATAGGTGCTGTGAAGTGTAGATCGATTCTCGTCGGAATCCGATGGCTTCATCTTATTATTATTCCCACATACGCTATCATAACTGTAATGGTATTTCTCATCAACAAAACGCTAGCTTCCACATTGAAAATGAGCGAGACAAGCAAACGGATTCATCGACAGATTGTGAAGGTAAGTTGAAAAGAAAATATCGTCCGAATCATCTAAATCAGGCTCTATTGTTCCAATCACTCCTACCCACACTCTATCTCATCGACACAATATTCAGTCTTGCTCGAGAGAACGAACTCGTTCCAGAATGGAAAGAGATGGGATACATTCCACCCACAGTTAGTTGAAAAATCATACTAAAATGTACATGAAATGTACATGAAATGTTCAGATTGGATCACTCATACTAGCTGGGAGTCCACTAAGCACGCTCTTCTTTATTCGACCTTATAGATTGTGAGCCTGGTTGATTTTTTTCTTGGATGGGCGCTTATAATATAGGAATCGCGTCTTTCCAGAGCTGCACAGAAGGTATTCACTTTGCCCTTCAAGAGTCTGCGTCAAGCGAATAGAGGATACGTTAATGAAAGAGCTACGCTTCACAGTCACAAAGGCAACAATACAATATGAAACATTCGATTCGGATACGGATTCAAATTCATTATTCGCCAATGTTTATTAAAGGAGGGCTATTAGCAAAGAAATGGGCGAAAACATGTATTTATTGGCTGCAAAAAACCTGGGTCGAAGGAGGCATCGAACCACAGTCCTTCAGAGTGGTTTACCGGAGCTCTAACCACTGCGCTACACTGGGGTGTTGAAGCTGCTCCTCTCATTTCACATTATGATCGAGATGCTTTCACATTCAAATTCCCGCCATTCCCCTGTCCTTTCAAGCGTCCATGGCACACTGCCAACTCGCTATAAAATCGTTCAGACAAAAGATACAACCATGCGGTTTTCGGATTTCTGATATGGTTCATGATAGCTACAGTTCTGCGTTGGCAGATTAGTCATCTAATATTTGCTATTAGCCCTCCTTTAAGAGATTTGAAAAACTCGCGAGAGATGCACGACTACATTCATAGGACAGCACAAACAAACTACGGTATCAACACGTCTAGACTACGGTTTGATGATTCTCCGTCCACATTGTGTTCATTAATGCACTTCCGTTCATAGAACTGACTGTTATTGTCTTTGTTTTATTGCGAATCAGTACTTTTCGTGCTTGAAAAACGTCCATAATTACTCTGAAATGGGAGAAAAATAAATAGGCTTGGATTACATGTGAATTACCCATCAACAGCATGGAGAAGCACCCAGACAAGCGTTGTTGTTATGAATAGCTCCCAGTCGGTTGTTGCATATCGAGATAGAAAGGTGAAGGAAACATAGACAAAGAGAGACGGAACCATTTGACATAGTGACTGAACGTTATAGTTTTCGGCAGTTCGATTCTTGAGAGAACCTGCACGAAGAATCCGATTTCTATCTTTCTTTTCTGTTTCATAGTTTCGCTATACTGAGAGATGTCGAGTGCCTGCGAAATCGCTGAATTTACGATTTGAAGTTCCCAACCTTGCGCAAAGTGTAAACTGCAATGGCATCTAGGAACAGGATGATGCAGAAGATACAAACGGACAGAAGGAAGTCCATATACCTGATCATATGCATCATGATTAGAACCAATGTGTACCTTGTGATAGTAAACCCACAAGTAGTAAAATCGGCCGCCAGTGGTTTTACTATAGTCCCATACTGCGATGTCCGAGTAGTAAACAAAGTAGAACTCATCAGCTGAAAACAATCGAATTCGTTCTGCTCATCAGTATAAATTTACTCCAGAACAACGGAGTTACTTGAAGGAATGCGAAGAAAGTAGCAGCAGAAATGTAAAATATAGTAACTCTCGCTCTGGCCTCCATTGCGTGGTACTGAAATAAGTGATATCGTGAATTAGATATCACTCATTTCGGGCTCACTTTCATAGGATTCATCAGAGAGAACAGACGGTTGATCGAAACGCCCAAATGTCCGTACATCTTGACATCAAGGAAGAACAGGCCAATCTGCAATCTTTTATTGAGTAAATTGACCACTTTGACTAAATACCTGTCCAACAAACTTGCCGGCAACTCCATTCCGAATCGAATCATCAAACCTGTGACCATATGTTTTTCTCTTGTCGCACTTGTCTACACACAAATAAGACCCATACGCGCACCAAAACAAGAAAATGAGAAGAACGCCCAGATTAGAGATTGCAAGCACAACGCATAGAGCGCCGAAAGTGTTGTGTAGATGCCTAAACTTGTGCTGATCCATGGCTCGAGATGACATTAATGAATGCATACTTGCAACCGAAGACAGTGTACACAGACAATGAATTCGCAAGTAGACCAAGTATGGAAATCTACATTCAGCATTTATTTATTTCTCTTCTAAAAAAAGTGAAAACTTACTACACTAAACAGTGATGACACAAACTCTAGATCGATCATCTCCGAAGTGTGGCTTAATGGGTGCAATGAGTGAGCTGTACGAAATCACTGTAGGATCCCTAGGGGCCAGAACGTATTGGTAGTAAGATTAGACTAACAGGGCAAACTGCGAACTAGTGAACTCATTTAATTTTCCGTTACACATTCCACGAAATACTTTATCATGATTTGACAAACAACACTAAGCGTCACAGGTACGGAAAGCATAACTATTTATCCGGCATGAACATCATTGTTGGCCGCAAAAGAGGGCCGTCGTTTTGATTATTGAGAGGGCAAACGAAGAGACTTGGCGAAGTCACCATGTGTGCCTTCTCTTCGACGATTTCAACGTTGGCGATCTCCTCAGTCACTCTCGATTCGGCATCTTCTACTCGTGGAACGGTCTCTTCATGGGGAGGGTCATTGTAGACACCCGAATCAGTGACAGATGAGTCATCGTCGGTCGTTTCTGAGTGCGATAGGCGAACTTCAGATGGCGGAGTTGGAGGATCAGTCATCAACGAGGCAAGAAGAGAACGGAGATAGGTGAAGTTGGGTCGTGCCTTTCGATCGATGTTCCAGCACTTGAGCATCTCCGAGTAGATCTACAAGCATGATTTGTCCACCGAATCATGCCAACTTGTAACCAATTGAAGCGAGAAATAGTAGGGTGAATGGGGTTTAAATGAACCGAAACTCACAACATCAGGGCACTTCTCCACTTCCCCAGACGCTGAACACTTTTCCGGGTGCCCCAATCGATTTCCGGCTTCTAGCATTCCATACAAATCCTCGTCTCTGATTCTATCATACGGCTCCTGAAAACCTAGTTTTGTACTAACAATCACCAATTTTCCACTGACCTGACCATTCGTGTACACTTCCCACATAACCACTGCAAAACTCCAAACATCGGCGGCACTCGTAATCGTTCCCTCTTGTGTGTTGACGATGCCTTCGTACTTGACGAAGCATTCCGGAGCAGTCCATCGACGAGGGAAGACGTCCTTTCGAGTAACGTAGTACTTGGACTCCTCCAGACTCCGAGCAAGACCGAAATCGCAGACCTGATGAATGTTTTTTTAACAGAACTTTAACATTTGCAACAATGAACACATATCGACCAAAGTTTTTTGTATATAGTTTCTGAATAGTTTCTGAATATGTTTCACGTGAAATTTGAAGTTTCACGTCAAATTTCAATGCTCAGCAATTAGGGCACATATAGGGCGAAGTGTAGCCACGTTAAGCAGTTCTCGCGGCAACTGTGGGTTTGAACCGAAACGACCGCAGAGAGAACACAATCCCGACATTTTAGAGAATTGGAAAAGTGATTGGAAGGCTCTTCCGATACCTTAATAATATCGATCGTCTCTCCCACGAGGATGTTTCTAGCAGCGAGATCGCGATGAACAATCTTCACACTATCCAGATATTCTAATGCAGTTGCGATCTTGAATTACTAGATTGTAATTTCTTTATATTGCTGATAAGCAAACCTTGTATGACACAGACAAGCATTCTGCAAGTGAAAGTATGCTTTTCTTGAAAAACTTCTTCAAGCTCCCGTTTTTCATAAATCTGCAATTCGAGCTTTTAGAAAATTACTGGAGAAAAAAATCAAGAAAAAAGGTAGGAATAACTCAGTGATGATGTAATACTGAGAGCGACAGATGCCGATTATTTCGAGTAAGTTGGCATGCTTGTGCGGTCGAGCAATGTCCGCTTCCCTTAAATGTGAGATCCTTGATCGCCGTGCTTATTGACTAGCTATGAGCACTAAAGTAACTAATTCATTTTAGAACATTATCAACTGTCGGCTTACTTCATGTAGTCCTCGGGGTCCATCCTCGACGGGTCTGGTTTCTTGATTGCAACCACTTCTCCATTGATTGTGCCCGCAAAGACCTGAAATGATTCAAGACAAATTAAAAGATCTCTTCCAATACGATCTCACCTCACCAAACCAGCCTCGGTCTAGTCGTAATCCTTTCTCGATTGCGGACTCTTCGTATTCCCACGGAACAACCGATTGGTCTTTCTTCATTGAAAACGTCAGTACGATTGTTTTATCCTTACGACGACCTTTAATATGTGCGATAGATTCTTGAAAGTAGCCCTACTCCCTTCTAACCTGCATAGTGTCGAACGAGTGCAGCCAACGTTGTGAATGATTGTCCGATGCGGAATGAAGCACCATCTCTATTGATTTTGTAGTGAACAACTGGGCTTGGTGCGTCTTGTACCCTGAACAAGAGAATAATGACCAAAATGAATTGAACGTGGCCTTACTTGACAGAAAGCGAAAGTGAAAGGGTAGGACTGTTAATGTGAGTAGCCTCCGAACGAATAATGAATGCCCCGTTTTTAGCGTTCTTTAGCTGAGCAGTCGCCCTTTCTCTGTCGATATTGAACGTGATCCACCTTAAATTTATAGTGATGATCTTTATAAGAAACGATGAGAATTGAAGAGAAACGTTTGTAAAACTAACACTCACTCATAATTCTCCAAATCAGTTTCTTTCAGTAGAAAATTTGAAGGAGCGAAGCCTTTCACAGCCCGATTGTCTTCCCGCTTTACGTGCCTGAGATAAATATCGATAACCACCTACTTTTTGACATCCTTAAGTTTCTTCTCATTTTACTTTTAGTGTTTTATAAATTGCAAAAATCGAATGAAAATAAACGAACCACCAATTTGTATCCGTTTTCGACTTGACTATGAAACGGTCGTTCTTCTGAAATGCTATTCCAGCACTTGCATCAGCAGGCGTGTAATCATCGAGGGCGATCGCTATTTCCTGACAAATTTCATACCCTGAAGTGTTATTGTAATGAATGTACGCACCTCTTGAGTGGGCGATTTATCGACGACTTTCTTCTTAAGCGCCCCGAGCATAACTGAAAGAAGTGATCATGAACAGAGTATAACTGGCAGTAAGTTGGGTGTGAAAAGGAAGGGAAACGAATAACCTTGCAGTTAAGAGTTCTCTTCTTAGTCAGAGAACGTATCTTTCTTTCTCTCCCTTGATTCGTCTCTCCACTCCGCACACTCTCTCGTTCTCACCGAGAGATTGTGATCAAAATACATGCGATGGTGTCTTCAATCAGTGTCAGTAAACATCCGGTGTGTAGACTATGACAATTACCCAAAATTCGTATCCTAAACAAAGAATCTGTATGTTTCATGTGATGATTGATCCTTTGCGATTTATTGATCGAGCCATCTCGGTTTCCCTCTTTACGATTGCTCGGTTTCCCCGATAAAAGAACATCGCAGGGCACAAACAAGATTAGTCATCGTGCGAGGTTGGGAAGGCAAATTCTTCAACACTTTCAGCGTAGTTCACTGATCACGTGCGTTTCATGGTCAAGAATGATTACAAAGGTACAGTGGTTCTGCTTGACCTGGATCTGTACCCTTTATTCATTTCAATCATTGAAGTGATCTCTTCAGTATTTAACATATGTTCATCAGTGAGCTCAACCAATGCAAACATTATGAACAAAATTACAAAAACGGCTGTAGAAATAATAAGAAATTGAGCGGAAAGTCTATGCCACTGGCTCGTTCTTCTTCACTGAGAACCTCAGATCGATGATCGAATCGTTGTCATGACATGAAAAGAGTTGTTCAGTCAAAATCATCTTCAATCTTCTCAGGATGGCTGATCATGTAATGCATGCAATCTAACCTGCAAAATGTTGCACCAGTTGTGTGAGTGAGGTGAACGTGTGCATCGACAAGCGAAATGAGTCACCCTCTCGACGAATTTCGAAATGAGAAACTGGGTTTGTTGGACTGTCTACTCTGAAAATATATTTTATTTTGAAAATGTATCAAAAATCGCTCACTTGACAGATATCACAAGCGATAGGTGGATGCTGTTGATGTGACAAGCAGTCGATCGAATGATGAATGATCCAGGAGGAAGATCCGCTCTCTCAAGAACATCAACCGCATTCTCTCTTCCCGTATTGAAATTGATCCACCTGCAATGCAAACTCGGTAATTTATAGAATTCAATACGCGAAGGTATCCAACACTTACTCTAGATTATCCAAATCTGCAACCTTGACTAAGAAGTTCGACGGAGCGAAGCCTCTTACTCTCGGATCATCCTCGCGTTTTACGTGCCTTGAACGAGAGTGAATGAGAAGCAATGCTTCTAGCTACAAAACCAACCACCAATTGATGTCCGACGTCGAGTCGATTATGAACCGATCGCCCCTACAAAACGATAATCCTCTAGTGTGGGAACAGGAATAGTCTTCGACTGCGATCGCGATGTCCTAAATGTTCAGACATGCTCAAACCTTTGAATGAAAACCCACATGTTGTCGTTGAGCTTTGCCTACAACTCTCATTGCTTTCTTCCGAATAGCTCCAATAACAGCAGCCATAGATGGACGACGGAAACCTCAACAGTCTAACAATGAGGCTTTGTGCAATATCAACTTCATCCTAGTAGGAAGTTCCTCCCCCCACTCTCTGCCTCTTCTTAACAGTCAGACCAATTACTGATTCATTAATAACAGCGCTCACCTGGGGTGTTAGTAATATGGACGCAGCCTTAGTAACTATGATTCAGATGTACGACTATCATCAACACTTTCTTGATGTTTACACACGAGAGTTCTCTATTTCGAAATCGTTTTGTTTTTACGGAATATTTTGAAATCTGAAATTCGCTTCTTTCCGTAACTCAACGCATTTTTAAACATTTGGGAAGGAATAAGGCCGAACTATCATTTATTGAAAAAAGAACACAAAAATATAGCCGTGAATAATCTGGTCACAATCGTATGATATTGAGTAAATATTGAGAGAATGTTTATTTCAAACAAACTCCTAAAATGCTCTCATCGAGTCGTCTCCACACCATAAATATCAACATTATCCGGAATCTCGACCTCGACCATATCATCATCAGTATCAGAGTGGACGTCATCCACTTCCACTTCGACCTCTGGTTGGTCGAGAAGGAACTCGTGAAGATGAGTGAACGTAGGTCTCTCTCTCTTCTCGAGATTCCAGCACTCAAGCATCTTATCGTAGATCTGACAGGGAAATGGTGAAGATTGAGAAGCAGCTAGTATTCACCTCTGGCGGACACTTGGCGGGTCTCTGCAGTCGCCAACCGTCTCTCGTTAGCTTCGTGTGAAGTTGATCAGCGGCGACATCGATGTACGGATCCTCAATTTGGATTTGTTCATTTCTTGATTGCTTAGACCCAGTTGATAAGTTACAATTTACATCTGCTGCCTCTAATTTCATGAATTCGCTCACTTGTCCATTGGAGTACAACTCCCACAACACGACGCCGAAACTCCAAACATCGGCAGCACAAGTGATTCTTCCTTGCTGAACTTGGACTATTCCATACTCGAAGAGGACAAATCCTTCAGGAGCAGTCCATCGAATTGGAAAACAGTCCGTGTTCGCAAAATAGTAATCCGAATTTTGCAGACTTCTTGCCAGGCCGAAATCCGCCACCTGAAAAAATGAACACTTTTTCGTTTTCTGCCTTACATCAAACAACTACACTCTCGTGAAATTGCCATGCACATTCTTAGCATGTCCTTTGATGAAGCTCACTGTAATATTACCAAACAAACCTTGATTGTGTCAATCGTCTCTCCGACGAGAATATTCCTCGCTGCTAGGTCTCGATGGACAATCGGAATGCTGCTCATGTACTTCATTGCGTCTGCGATCTTGAAAAGCGAAATTGAACACACACATACGCAAAGTTAGTTTCCCTCTTACTTTACGAGAGATGGATAAACACTCAATGGTCGACAGTTTGTTCTTGCGCATATACTTCAGGAGATTTCCGTTTTTCATGTACCTGAAAAGTTTCATTACTGTGCGTTTAGAATGGTAAACTGACTCAGTGATCAGATAGAGTGGACTCATGCAGAAACCGATAGTTTCCAGCACATTTGGATGCTTGCAGGGACGGGAGATCTCAGCCTCCCTAGAATTCGCGGGTTTTTAAATTACATTTACTCAGGACACTTGAGTAAACTAACTTCATGAATTGTTCTTCATTCATCCGATCAAGATTTGGTACTTTGATAGCCACGACTTCTGCGTACAGTTTGCCTACGAACACCTGCATAGAAAAACTCGTTGGGCTTTAAAATCATCTTCGCAGACCTCTCCAAAACTTCCGCTATCCAAGCTTCTTCCCTTCTCGATAACCTTCTCATCGTACACCCACTTCGTAACCAGTTCATCTTTTTTCACAGAGAAAGTGAGCACGATGTTCGAAGTGTTGCGTCGATCTGTAGGGCATGACAATTTCGAGCATTTAACCAGTCAGATTAAAAAAATCTCATCGAATTCACGGATTTGAAAAAAAATCTTTTATGGATCTAACCTGCATAGTTCTCCACCAACTGTGTTAGAGTTTCGAATGTTTGTCTCCCTGAGTCGATTCGGAATCCATCTTCTTCCCTTCTTATGAGAAAGCGAGCGATAGGATTTCTAGTATTTTTTGTTCTGAAAATTTCACGCGTTTCATCATCATTTATTTATCAGTCGCGTATAGACTTTCAAAACAATTCCTTACTTAACGCAAAGCGCCATTAATCTGCTGACACTGTCTGTCTGCCTCGGGCGAATGATGAATGAACCTGGAGCGAATTTCGAATCCATGAGAATCGCGTCAACATCTTCTTTGGAGATATCGAATGAGATCCACCTTAAGATAGATAAGGTTAAGAATTGCAATTGTTTCCTGGAATGTTGTGAGTTGAAGATCTCACTCGAAGTGATCCTTGTCTGACTCCTTTGCAAGATGACACGATGGGGCGTAGAACTGATCACGGGATTCAACTCGTCTGACTAGCCTAAAATTTGGTGCCGAAATATTTCGAAATTGTGGAAACATGACTCACCACGATGCATTGTTTGCCTCAGATTCCAGTATGAACCGTTCCTCTTTGCAAAATTTAAAACCGTCAGCTCCAGAATAATCACTGACAGCGACTGCATAGACTTCCTTCAATTAGATGAGTACAAAAAGCCATCACAACACGAGGAATACCTTTTGCTTCTTAAAGTTGGTGAACTTCTTCATTGATAGTTGCTGAAAATCGATTGCATCGATTCTGGAGTTGCGAAACAAACGGAAATCGCAACATAGAATTAGAGACATCGGAATATCGATCAGGTAAAGAAAGGAATGCGCTCGATTGAGTGAGATAATATCAACATCATTACTAATCGAATTCTCTAACTGACGAGCGAGTATTACTAAGAGATCGAGACACGCTCTGGTCGTGATTTATCAGTTTTCCTTTAGACATAGAGAGACTGTGAAGAGATAACTGCGGTATGACTCATACTGTGCAGTCAACCCGCTATCTTTCTCACTTCCAATTGTTGTGCACGTGCAGACTATTACTACCGCCAGTGATTCTGCCATTTCTCTGGTTATGGACGCATTTATGTTTACTCACAGATCATAAGAAATGATTGATAATAATCACAATCGCCTTGTCATGGTTACTCATCGATATCACCGATCTGCTGATTGATGTTGTTAGTGTGCTATTTTGTTATAATCATGACTGAAAGAAAAAAATATGAAATGCACGTCTACTCTCCGAACAGTGTGGGGTACATTATTGGTTCGTTCTCAGCAACATTAGGAGAGAACCTGAATGCATTAATATTTTCTGGAAAATAGTGGAAAGATTGTGACACACATTATATGCAATTTTTCCCCTCCTGGGATCAATCAGTACTGGATAATGAGATTGTGAAATGTGTTCCTTCTTCCGTTACCGTATTCATTCTTACTAAAACAACCAGGGAGCAACGTGATATGTTCTCTCGACCGTATCACAATCAAGTCATCAATGTGAGTCTTACGTCCGAAATATTTCAACTTTTCTGTACCAACTAATTCAGGACCTCTCGATGATACTGCAAGATGTCACTACGGGTTCATTTTTGTTTATTATTATTGTATGGCTCAGTAGCAATACAAATAGATTAATGTTCAGTGCTCGCGCTATTAGTCAACGTGATGCTTCTTCGTATCGTCTTCTCTTCACGGAGACGCGAGATCGGATCCTATCGGTACCTCATTGCTTCGTTCGCTCTTTCCGATCTCTCGTACACGATTATTCACTGGCTCGTATACCCGGTACTCATTATTTCAACCGGTTGCACAGAAAGCTTCCGTTACTTTTAGATTCCGGAAATGTATGAGAACGCCTTTATATTGGGAGGTCATGGGGTCTTCAACTCACGATTGGGACCATGCATCTACAGTGCTGTTTATTCTCAAGCCACGCCGATTCTAATCTTCCACTTTGTCTATCGGACTCTGAATCTACGTCGGTACGAACAATTTCATGCGTAGCTACAAATGCACGTACATAAATAACTCGTTAACTATCAACGGACAAAGCGCATTTTGATCTAACTGAAGAACATCATACATAAAACGCACAATGTCAAACTTGTACCTGGGTTTTTACGCACAATTTTTCCACAAATAATTAAAGAAAGATATTGGAGTCTTCAATTTTCAAGCAGTTCTCTTTTCCATTTCCTTTATTCTTACGTACATTTCAGAGGCATCAAACGCCCTGCTATTTTCTTCACGAAGATGCTCTCTATAACGGTGACAGTAAACCTGACTGGGTAATTCAAATGGAGAGAAAGACAACGTTTAATGGCCATTGCAGCTTCTCAGTCATGTATTATCTCTTCAGTCCAGACGAGGAGACTCTGACTGTCCTATCCCCTTTCTTCGCTGGAAACACCTCATCGCCAGTCATTCACAAATCAGAAGATGCGACAGAGTATATTCAGGCGCTTTATTGGGTTAGAAAAGCAGGATAATGACAGGAAAAGGTTGTCATAAAAGTCAGGAAATACTTTTACGGGACCGAATTGGAGTCGTCTCTTTGGCGCATTTCTCGCAATGTTCATGATTGTCACTGCGTACTCTATTATCTTTTTCTGCGCATTTCTCATAAACAGATTCCTCAAGTGAGTTACCTAAATTTGATGATAAATCCGCGGAATTTTGAAAACAATTAATTCTAGAGATCACGTGGCACTCAGTACAAAGACTCTCAGTCTCCATCATCAACTCTATCGATCCATAATCTGTCAGGTTCGAAAACATTTGAACTAAATCGATACCTTTTTGTATTGGCAGGCCGTTTATCCGCTCATTACCACCTACTTTCCACTCAGTATCAGCATTTTTTTGCCCATCTTTGGTATGCTTCAACTTTTACTTGTGATTGAAATATTGAAATATTTTCGAAATATATTTGGAGCGATCCCACGGACAACATGTTGTTCTTTAAGGCATTAATTTTCAATGGGTGTCAATTCTCTGTCCTCCTCTGTGTGTATCCCATCCTCTATTCGACGCTCTCATTCTCATTTTCTGCATGACTGACTACCGGTTTGTACGTGTCACCCTCGAATCTGTTAGCAAAATCTTGCAGAACGATGTTTCTGCACATGCTCGGTCTCGAGAGATGCTTGCGTGAGCGAACACGGATTATATCTTCAACCAGATCATTAGGATGATACACATCGCGATTGTTTTCAAAAACAACTTTGAATTTGCAAATAAACTAGACATTTGGGAAATCAAAACTGCCAATGGCTTTTGTTCCGTGTTTATCGATGATGAATCACTCAATGTGTACGCTGATCAGCCCGATTGGTCGTTCATTAGCATAGTTTGCGATGGTTTCGTCAAACTTGTGTTGAGCGTCAAACTTGTGTTGACTGATGAATCCTGTCGACCAACTTCAGATGAGTATATCCTGAAGTGTGCTAGGGCTAGTGGTAGAGAAAAGGGACAATTTCTAACCGTTTCAGAGCCATTCTGTATGGAGGAGTGAATATGAGTGTGAAGAGAGGGCTGAGAGCGATCAGAATGGCACCGATCTGTGAAGCACTCAATATTTTTGGCAAAGTCTCAGAACATTTTCATTTCACTCACCACTCCAATCGAATTTCCAACTTGTTCGCTGCTTCTAATCCGTTCTCTCTTCTCTACACGATATGCAACGACTAGGACAGCGTATAGAGCCGGTAAAATTGCTTGACAGAGCAAACCCTGAGCAGATAGATCTTATGAATTCGAAAATTTCAAGTGCGAGTAAGTTTAAAGAACCTACATTTGCAATGCGCGTATGCCTGCTCTTGCTCGCTGCACTCATGTGATCAATCGACGCGAGTATTCTGTTGATTCTCGAGTAGGAGAAGATAACGACTATGAATACAGGAACGATTATTCCTTGCACCCAATAGACAGCGAGAAGAGAGGAGAAATTGAGATGCGCTACTGAAATTTGATCCCGTGAGAGAGCGGAATAGAAGTTCATTTCAATTTTTTTTTCTCAAATTTGTTAAAAAAAGAGTGTGCTTCCGCCTCTAAGTTCTGTTGTAGCACTATGCAGCTAAGTTACCGATCAACATTTCGTGTTCACTATTCTTCGCAATATTATAGTCTGGATGGCTCTCGTTCATTGCAAGTTCGAGTTCTCGTCTTTGAAGGATCGGAGTGAGGCCAAAGTTTATCTGAAATTTGTTTCACAACAGTTATTACCCATTCTTTTTTTCAATGAAATGTCGTTTAGGATCTCACATAGATAGCTATGGTTGGGAGGTGAACGAATATGAGAGCAGCCATCACTCTTCTCAGCTCTGGTTCCCCACGAGTGTAGGCTAGCACGTAATACCTGAAGAAAAAAAATGTAAACCATCTTCACATTCCGATGATGCTTACCTATAGCATGAACAGAAGGCAATCATGACTGCATAGTGAGCAATTCCAGCCACATGAATACCATTCAGACAGAAACAAAGTCGATGGGATCCCCACTGTCGACATTCTCCGCCGATTGTATTGATGATGAAGGAATCAGTGGTTAGAACTCTGACAAAAATGAACGTTACCGGGACGAGAATGGTTTCAAGCTAACTTTTTATAGAGCAGTAATGCTGGTACGGCTGCCGATATTTCGATAATCGAGAGATAGAGCAAAATTATTGAGTAGCATCTAAAGGAGTGCTATGAGAATCGGCAAAGAAAAACATAACAACAATAAACCATATAATTACCTGAGATATGCAGGCGTTTTCCTTAGAATTATTATAATAAGAAAGCCGTTCAGAGCGAGACTCGCTATGTAGAAGATATCGTGGAGGAGACGAGCGACCATTGATAGGCGAATGATTTATATTCTAAATTTTCTTTGGCTCTTCTCACAATTATTCCCCCCTCCCCTCTTCTCGATGTTCAATGAAAGGAAACGGTTACGTAGAGAGAAGAGATGACAATGTGCGCGAAAGGAAAACGGAATGGATGCGTTTCCGTCAATCCAGAAGAGTGAAGAAACCCTATCCGGAGTGAAATTCGACGCCAAAACAACGGCGAAAGTGATATTGAAATCCGATGTGATGTGTGGAACACAGACGTCCATTGTTCATAATGAGAATTAACCACATTTTGCTCAATAGCTGGTTCCTTTACTCCAAAGTAACAGCACAATGCATGAGTTTACAGACATGTACAGCTCTAACAAATGCAAATTGTCCGCACACTTGTTGAGAATTGCTGAGTAGTTCTATTTTAGGACTTTGGAAATCTAATTCTGGCTCATGTTTATTGTTCAGTATGTTTTCCGCCCGCATAATGATGCAAGTTGCAGTTTTGTGGAACCCAACTAGAACTATAAAAAGAGAATATTTAACCGGAATTGTACATTTCTCTTGTAGTCATCAATTACGTCATCATTTTCACCATTTTATTGATCCTGGCAGCAATAAGCGAGGGTTAGTTTCGTTTTCCAGTGGTATGTGAGACATCGCATGTTCTCATGGTGTTGCGTTGCAAGTCATCTCTTCTCAGTTCCCTGGCAAACTCTCCTATGTGCCCAGCAAAGGCAATAACGAATTATCGCGAACCACCAATTCGTGTCCAGAATTTACAGATTCTTCTTCCTGAAATGGCGTCGTAGAATAGTAGAAAACTATTTCGACGTTGATGACTGGCAAAGCACGGTTGTGGAATCAATACCCGAGATATTTGATACGTTCTCACTCAGAAATGCTACTAAAACTATGTTCTATTCTGTAAAAAAACTATTCTGTATCCTTAAGCTTCTCCTTCGTATTCTTGCTCATCTGTTTTACTGCACTATAAAGGCTAAAATATCATTCAAGAATTTATCGAAGCACAACATGCAGCTAACGAAATCGAAGGAATTAACTCCCCTTGTTCAGCATCTGCCTTGTTCATTCGCCTGTCTCATTGACATGTTCACCATATCCAATTGATACCTGAAATGCTCGTTTTCATAATAATAACAATGAGCTCTCAAACCATTTCGATTTATCCTCTAACAAAGTGATATATGCATCGGGAATGCGGAAGGTCGCAGTGCGATTGCAGCTCTGAGAATAATATTGTACAGTTATCCAAAAATATTTTTAACTCACATCGTCAGCATATCCCTGGTAGTTGCAGTTATGCGAAACGCGAAGCACCGCTTTTAGATTCGAAATTCCGTGAGCGACTCCACAGCACGATTAGTTTGCGGAATCTGGCAAGTTCCGTCACTTGGAATCGTCCAACTGAATCTGTGCGCACAATTGCGAGGACCGTGTCCGGGTTTGGGCCTTCAAATACGTGATTTTCTCACGCTTTCAGTTCCACAGATCGTGAAGAGAAAAGAGAAAAGTTATGACTGACGGATGTGTGCCGCAGCAAGGCGAACTTCCGCATTGGACAGGGGTTGACGACCACAAGTGAGTGTCCCACTCGCGCCAACTGCCTTCTGTGCAGAAGCAATGCTAATGAAGAGAAGAGAGACGAGATAGAATTGCATAGATAGACAATAGGGAATATATCGGCGCCGATCTTTTATGGCGATCGGAACAGTTTACTCAACAGGCCAAAAGATCGGCGAGAGGGGGAGAGTGGATCAGTGAGACGAGAGATCTTTCACGGTGCGGATCTTTCACGATCAGTTCGCTAGTGAGTCAACATTGAAGAGGCGGAGGCAGCGAACTGAACTCTCCATTCCGCTGATCCTGCTTCCCAGCTTTAAGCCTCCATGTGTGACTCTACTTGTTCAGCTCAAAGTAGCTCATAAATTGATTAGCCGTAAGGTTGGAATAATTGGATAGGCTATTCCATCCTTGTCTAGCCTGCACTAGAAAACAGCGTAACAAGAATCGTCAAGAACTCTTATTTTCACGTGAAGTCCAGAACAAGTGCATGGGTGGGAGAGTGGAGTATGCGTTTCAATGCTCAATCTGTTTGCACGAGTTCTAGCAAAATCGAGAGTTCAACCAGGGTGAGCCATCCAAAGAACAGTGATGTTCCACTTTTCTGCTTGCCATGGATAATCGGTGTATAAAACCGAGAGGAGGAGGTAGGAGAAGGGTCAAAGAAAGATGCGGCAGCTCATCTACAGTAGCTTCATTCTCTGCGTCGCCTCTGCAATTCAGCTGAGACTCTCCATAAATTCCTTCCTTTGCTACGAATTGGGAGTTCGCGGTTTCTCAAGTGATCGCGTGGACGATTACAAACAGGTTCATACCTTTTATCGAGAAAAAACAAAAATTTAATTCAGTTCATTGATAACATCAATTACGACAGTGATCTCGAAGCAATTCTGCGGAAAGGGAATGAGTGGGTCACAAGAAACTATCCGGTAAGTTCTGATTAGGAATCAGACTTCAGTGTTATAAATTATAGAAGGACGAGAAGAAAACATCGTTCATCAACAGCTTCATTCGAGCAAGAGCGAACGACATAGATTTCTACGAGAGCTTCCTTGCAAGAATAGAGGCTACTGTTCCTCCGACAGAGTTCAACGAGGTTCGAACTCAATCTATCGTGAATGAAACGTACGCCTTCGAAGATTAATGAGTGGCTATGGACAAAAGATGAAGAAGGCTGTAATGTGTTCGAGCAAACCTGGTCGAACCTCGGGCCACTGCTATCGATGGTTAGTTCGAATGTTATGATGCCAACTACAGCGTCATGATGATTTGAATGATTTGTTTTCTTCAGATTTCCGACCCCATCCAACAAACTCAAGTTATGAATCTTATCAATTCCAAGACGCCAAGTTTCAAACGAACACCGAAAGTTGCAGAACTCAACAAATACATCAAGCGAAAGTTTTTCGAGGGTTGTGATCTTTATTGATATGCAAAACATGTATAAAGCTAGTTCTGGGTTGTTCACATAATATTTGCAGTCTGAATTGATAGGGGAACAAAGAAATAAATTACAGTTCGATAAACGCAGAATATTTGAATATGAGGCCGTTCACGTAAGGATCAACAAGTTGATGGAACATAAGAAAAAGCTGAAATGTCTGAAAAGCTGGCTCTGGGGGTTATTTTCGACCCTCTACGCGATGAGCAACTTGATTTCGTCATATGTCCCCTTTTCGCTCCGGGGGCCCACCCCCTCATTTTGGCCTTTAACTTGTTTTTGGGCGATTTTTTAGTAATAAAGTGGTCAAAATACCCCGAAATCTTGCACCCCCGACCAAAATCTCGAGCTCTATCGATTAAAACTAATCTCAAATTTTGACCATTTTTTGTTCACGTGTTATAGTGAAATCTTGAGCCGATAAAGTGTGGGCGAAATCCTTTTGCAAGTAGACTGGGGATACTCCCCTGATCATTTTAAGCTATTGGGCACC
>LS491138.1:52639-73898 GCA_900490845.1 Pristionchus japonicus | reverse complement strand
ATCGCCCAAAAACAAGTTAAAGGCCAAAATGAGGGGGTGGGCCCCCGGAGCGAAAAGGGGACATATGACGAAATCAAGTTGCTCATCGCGTAGAGGGTCGAAAATAACCCCCAGAGCCAGCTTTTCAGACATTTCAGCTTTTTCTTATGTTCCAGACCCCCGTCGAATCTTGTTGAACCTTACGCGAACGGCCTCATATGCAATATCCAGATTGTCCACAAAGCGTTTGATCATACATTATTCGAAAGTGGGATGATCGAAGCTGAATCATAATTACATCATAATTCATATCACATGGAAACATCATCGATTACTCACTCGAGTGGACTCAAGTCCGTGTCAAATGACGATGGTCTTTTGAACGGCTACGAAGGCGCTACGACAGGATCACTTTGTGATCTTTGGAAAGGTTGCAAGCTTGTCTGTTTCTCCCTGTTCACCATACTCTATCGTTGTGCAATGCTCAAGCGACCGATAAGAAGATCACAAATTACTCATCGCATTGCATTTTATCGCGATGATTCAGCCTAAGATATGGATATAAAAGCTCTTTGAATAAGATTATGATTATTTTATCTACAAATTCCATTTGTCCAGATTTGTTTGTAATAAGTAATTGTATTTTCAGAATGCGCTTTCAAGTGTGCGCTCTTCTTCTAGTTCTCGGTGTGAGTGGTAAGCAATAACTCCATTGATTCACTTTGATTCACTTTTGTGAATTCAGAAGCTTCTGTCGATTTCACTTATTCGACGTTGTACGATATCTACGACGTTACGGGAACTAAGGAGGTAACGGCTCCAAAATTTTGAAAATAACTTCTTTTTAAATTTAGATTCACGTGAAACAATGTGACTACGGCTGCTTGATCTTTGCTTCAACCATGCAATACGCAGTAATTCTTTGTCAGAGTATCACCTCAAAATAGATATGTTCAGGATTCGCATGTCGATTCATACGCGCAGAATCTGATCATTCATGATAACAATCAGGACCGCAACCGCAGGTTTTGAAGTTCGCAATATAGTGGTCACAAAATAGAAAAATGAACAGTCGCTTCGCATTTCCATAGGTTCAGTCCCGTATGTTCGCTTTCAGTATTGCTGACATCAGTCTTCAATATGACGAGAAAACCGGGCAGAAGATTCCTCTAACGATTTTTGTGAGTCATTCGCTAATTGTGATTTACAAGTTATTTGTTTCTTTCAAGGGAGACGCAAACGTATCCTTGCTCAACTTGAACAAGAACGACTCTAATGCGTCCCCTATAGTTATTTACGTCGTCTATAAAGCTCAAGGTAACCAAAGATTTCACGTTTCAAAACCTGTATGCATTTTGTTCAGCATCTGAAGTTTCCTACTCGATCTACGATTCAACGAACTTGAAGGGAATCTCAGTCGATACTTCTACAACTGTCACTGTGATGAGTGCAGTTCCTTTCACTCTAGTGGCGGATGCTGATCAAACTGGACTTCTGCTGTCGAATGGAGTCACTGCGAGACTAGTTGGATTCGACAATGCCAGAATTACTGTCACTTCCCCAGATCAGTGCCCTATTGCTTTCTCCATTCCGTAAGATTCTTGTTTCTCGTATATTGTGAATCACGGGGTTTCAGGGTTACAACTCCTTTCCCTGGATTCACTCTCCAAATGTCTGTTCCGATAATTTCTCTTTTCTTCAGTCAGAGAAATCCTGTCAAGCTGACATCGCGTCTACAATTCGGTTAGTGTATAAAAGATGAGGAATCGATGATCGAGTACCCTCTAAGGATACAGACAATAGCACAATTGGATCGAGCATTAGCTGTATCACTGAACATGAGTCACTTCGCAGATGTGAATCAAAACCTTGCGGACAATGGCTTCGTTACCTCTGGAGGTTTCAATGGCTGCTGGAGTGTGTTCACTGGAGTGATCAAACCATTCCGTTCTCCACTCTACAAGAAGAGCGACGACTACTTGCTCACTTCTATATCGCAGTAAGGATAGCTTTTCAGTGCGAAGGAACGAGCAAATCAAATAATTCGTTCTTTTCAGACCCTACCAAGTCTCGATTCAAGTAACGCCCAGTCTCGACTCAAAGCACATTGTGACTGTGAGAGACAACACAAATGCCAAATCTACCATGTAAGCTGTTCGCTAAGTATTTCATTATGTCATTATGACTGTTCGTGAACTAGCATTTGCTTTAACAAACAAATGAAATATCCCGTACTTTTCAGCATCAGCGGCACACAATCTCAGTCGATTGAGTACAAATCAAGCAAGGTCAGCATACTTCATTAGACACCTTCAAATGATTGCCACTTCAGTCAGTCAAGATCTCCTTCGACGACATCGATGGTGACAATGGCTTCTTGCTGAGACACACTGCTACTCCGGTCACCAAGACAGAGTTCACCATGGAATAAGTCCCTTGCACTTTGCCTGCGTGGACTATCATATTCGATAAAAATATGTTATTTCGATTCTTGATATTTCCAAAAAAAAATGAATAAGTCAAAAAGTTTATCTTCAATAGCACCAACTTTCAAGGTTTTTGGGAAACACAAATAAAGCTTTTCGTACGGATCATTGAATACTCTCCACAGGATATCTAAGCAATGAAATGACAATATCAAATCAACTCATGGAGATGAAACCGTGTTTTGATACCATGTAGTACTCAGTAAAAGCTTTATGGATTCTGGATGATACATTGTAGTCTGGGAAGTTTGATGATCTGAATCATTATTCATATCACATGGAACCATCATTGATTACTCACTCGAGTCGAGTCTGCAACGACAAGAGATCTTGTTCCTTCGAAGAACGACGAAATCACAACGATTGAATCCTTTGTGATCTCTGGGTTTCGGTTGAGTGTGCTCGACTCTATCGTTTGCACCAGGTGAACCTTTGATAAGAAGAGCAGAGAATTACTCATCACTTTGCAATGACATCGGGCTGATTCAGCCTCTGAATAAATTGGGAGACATCTCCAAATGAATTCGTACGTACTTCAGCATCCATTTCAGTCTATCGAAATCTCCTTTGAAATCCTCGATGTCCACAATGGTTTCCTATTGCGAAACGCGGCTGTTTCGGTTTCGAAGATCACCTCAACAGTGATTCCGATAGCAAGCAGCGCCAGCAGTTTGTTCTTCTCATGCTCCGCAAGTTGTTCAGTTTGACGGAATCTTTAGCATGTTCCACTTCACAGTCAACCTGTACGTCCAGAGCGCAGTCTACCACAACTAGTGGAAGCTGCGCGATGCACAGTAAGATTTCATGGTCATCCTTCAATGATTGATGGCTACGAGTTATTCCGACGCACTTCTCATCGCCTTCAGTGCACTGGTCGCTTCATCGCTATTTTGAGTAAGCATCGAGCATGTTACGATAAATGTTGATTTTCTATGTGATGACATGTCCTAAGAACGCAAGAAACTTGAGAAGCAAATTGCATTAGTGGTATATGACTACAAATCCGATCCTCTATACTTTATCTAGAGCGCTTGACCACATTTCATGATGTTTTCCACTTTTCATTGAATGCAGTTCCTGACATTCAAGTCCAGAACACCATAATTACGTTTTATTTTATTGACATTATACACTGAAATCAAGTCAAAATATCCAGTTCCATTGGCGACTTTTCCAATATATTTGTACCTATTCTTACGGAGAACGCCTGTCGTAAGTGCCAAACAACCACAGTTTCGCCACTTGATGTACTTCAGTTTCCTACCTTTCCATTGACTGTCACTCATGTTCTCGCGTGAATATCACGATAAAAATATCAATGTGAGTATTTTTTGAAATATTTTAGCCGCGTATCTACTCTCATAATCTATTGTATGTAGCAAGTTTTCAGGATTTCTCGAGGGCTCTTCAAGACGTCATCACGGGTTTATTTGACTGAATATTCTTCACTAAATATATTTTTGCAGTTCTTTCGCTTTTTGTCAATTTGATGCTGCTTCGTATAGTGTTCACCTCACATCGTCGTGAAATTGGTTCATATCGTTATCTCATTGCTTCGTTTGCTGTATCGGATCTAATCTACACAACTGTCCATTTTCTGGTGTATCCGGTACGAACTTTTTATTGTGTTATCTTCGGTCTTACTCGTGATTCACATGAATAATGAGTGAACTCCTTCTCCAGATCCCAGAAATGTACGAAAACGCCTTCTTAATGAGTAGTCACGGGACCTTCAATTCTCGCATTGGAGCATGCATCTATTGTGGCGTTTACTCCCAAGCAACGCCTATACTCGTTTTCCATTTCGTGTATCGAACTTTGAGCATAAGAAGGTTGGTACTTTTCTATGAAATTCTCTGTATCCTTCTACGTACGTACTTCCTGGTTACGAACATAGTTCTGTAGAATAGATTTAAACAGTTGACCATTTATCAGCTGACTTCGATTTGTGCACTCGTGTTTTCCATACAGATTCGTACTTTGATATTTTCAGCACTATCACTCACCCTCGACTTTTCTTAGCAGCAATGATTCTTGCTGCATTGTTGATGAATATGAATGGGTAAGCGAGTGGTTCTCGTATATGATTTACAAAAGCTATGATTTCCAGTGTCTTCGTCATGAGTGTTCTATTCCACCCGGATGAAAAAACTTTATCAGTGATTGCTCCTTTTTTCGCAGGGAATACATCTTCTCCGGTTATTCATCGAATCGAAACTGCGAAAGAACACATTCAAGCGTTATATTGGGTTTTATATTTCACAGAAATCCAGCAGCATGGATGTGTTTCAGTCTGACGAGACTTTCTCTCGTCCACGTTGGGCCAACTTGCTTGGAGCTTTCGATGCCGGATTCGTGATTGCTGCAACATACACGATGATAGGAATGTGTTCTTATCTCATCAACAAATATCTAAAGTATGGACATAAATTTCATAAAGTTCTAACACGTTGAATGATCAGAGAGCACGTAGCGCTGAGCATGAAAACGTTGAGTCTCCATCGGCAACTCTATCGATCGCTTTTGTGTCAGGTAGAACAACGACATAACAATACTTAGTTGAACCATAGTCGCAGGCTGTTTACCCACTGATTTCAACTTACTTTCCTCTCGGAGTGTGCATGTTCATGCCAATATTTGGTAAGTTCGTCCAGAAACTGTGATTCATATGATCATTTGACTACGGAATAATTGTTTCAGGATTCAGCTTCGATTGGGTATCGATATTCTGTCCTCCACTTTGCGTCTCTCATCCACTCTTCGATGCACTCGTTCTCATTTTCTGCATGAGAGAATACCGGTGAGACATCAGATGATGAGATCCTTAGCGAAAACTAGTTGCAGCTCAATGTTTCTGCGTAGCATTGGATTATCGAGATGTGTTCGTGAACAACAACGAATAATTCCGTCGTCGTCAATCGAACATCATACGAATGAACGGATGAAGAACCAGCTGAATTGACTTTGTCTACAACAGCGTAATATGTCGACTAATCCGATTTTGGTGTGAATTCATTGCGGAAATGAATGGATTTCGAGATTATGATTGGGGAAACTGTGCAATATGACATTGTAAAAAATCTAATGACTATTGGACCGATACTTTATCATTAACATCCTGTTTCTTCTACTAATTGATCCCCTGAGCTTCTTCAGTTCTCATTATTGTTTTGCCGTTATTGTAATTTTGTCTCACGAGCGTTTCGCGTGTTAGATCTATGCTTACAATCATTGTGATTTTCGCTTGATCGAACAAAACTGCTTTGCCGCGTTCCGATTTCTATTACTGAATTCCAGAATCTAGCTAATTTTGATTCAATTGATACAATTTGATCTATTCAAGCCTCAAAATATCTAATTGTTACTGTGAAAGAGTCAATAAGCGATCCAGGTGTACCGTTCCACCTGTGGAGATTGACTGGCTGAGATCGCCTCTCACTCCCTCACATTCAATAACTCCAATCTGAATTCTGAGTCTGATCAATGTTCCCCTCTTTGTTCTCTCGACAGTACCATGATCAAAGGATCAACGTGAGTTCACCGTACACCTTCTTTGTGAATTCAAATCTTTAGGACTTCTCCCGAGCACTTCAAGATGTCATCACAGGTTTTCGTCCGTTTTTTCGTAAATGTTTAGTTTTCTCATTCAGCGTTTTCTCTCTTCGTCAACATAATGTTACTGAGAATCGTACTGAAGTCTCACAAACGAGGAATTGGATCTTACCGCTATCTCATCATGTCCTTTGCTGTATCTGATCTCATCTATACGATAGTACACTTTCTTGTGTACCCGGTACTCACTTGAAAGAAAACCCAAAACTTTAACCAATTTTTAGATTCCTGAAATGTATGGTCATGCCTTCATGCTGAGCGGTCACGGAACATTCAACAACCGTCTGGGTGCATGCATCTACTGTGGTGTCTACTCTCAAGCGACGCCCATTCTCGTCTTCCATTTCGTGTATCGGACGTTGAACATAAGAAGGTATTTCCTCGGATATCTCGTAACAGAATTCAACAGAATGTCTAAGAATCGCGTTCACTGATCATTGGGCAGAGAGAAAATAGTCGACAACACCGAGCTTTGAAACATAATCGAAAATGAACGAAACAATCGTACATAAAATAATCAGTTTGGTAGACCATAAAACAAACAGTGCCCAAACGATGACGCACAATGGTAACTTTGAACCAATTTCAGTCACATTTCGCATCCACATTTATTCCTATCCGCAATGTTTTGTGCAACCGTTTCGATGAATCTCAATGGGTAGTTCAAATGTCGTATTTCGAAATACAGAACTTTCTCTCCAGATTTTTCGTGATGAATGTGCTCATGCGGCCTGACGAGGAGACTCTCACTGCAATCGCCCCATTCTTCGCTGGAAACACATCTGCGCCAGTTATACACAGCATCAAGAGGGCTGCAGACCATATCCAAGCGCTGTATTGGGTGCAGAATCCATCCGAAGACATAAAGAATGAATATGTTTCAGTCGGGTGAAACGTACTCTCAACCGCGTTGGAGGAACCTGTTGGGTGCATTCGATGCGGGATTCGTGATTGCTGCAACATACACGATGATAGGAATGTGTTCTTATCTCATCAACAAATATCTAAAGTATGGACATAAATTTCATAAAGTTCTAACACGTTGAATGATCAGAGAGCACGTAGCGCTGAGCATGAAAACGTTGAGTCTCCATCGGCAACTCTATCGATCGCTTTTGTGTCAGGTAGAACAACGACATAACAATACTTAGTTGAACCATAGTCGCAGGCTGTTTACCCACTGATTTCAACTTACTTTCCTCTCGGAGTGTGCATGTTCATGCCAATATTTGGTAAGTTCGTCCAGAAACTGTGATTCATATGATCATTTGACTACGGAATAATTGTTTCAGGATTCAGCTTCGATTGGGTATCGATATTCTGTCCTCCACTTTGCGTCTCTCATCCACTCTTCGATGCACTCGTTCTCATTTTCTGCATGAGAGAATACCGGTGAGAGATCGGATGTTTTGGCTATAGCGAAAAGGGTTTGCAGCTCAATGTTTCTGCGTAGTATCGGACTATCGAGATGTGTTCGTGAGCAACATCGAATAATTCCATCGTCGTCAATCGAAAAACATTCGAATGAACAGATGAGGAACCAGAATTGACCTTAACTTCAATAGCGTTATGTGTCGACCAATCCGATTCTTGTGTGAATTCATTGCGGAAATGAATGGATTTCGAGATTATGATTGAGGAAACTGTGCAATATGACATTGTAAAAAATCTAATGACTATTGGACCGTTACTTTATCATTAACATCCTGTTTCTTCTACTAATTGATCCCCTGAGCTTCTTCAGTTCTCATTATTGTTTTGCCGTTATTGTATTTTTTGTCTCACGAGCGTTTCGCGTGTTAGATCTATGCTTACAATCATTGTGATTTTCGCTTGATCGAACAAAACTGCTTTGCCGCGTTCCGATTTCTATTACTGAATTCCAGAATCTAGCTAATTTTGATTCAATTGATACAATTTGATCTATTCAAGCCTCAAAATATCTAATTGTTACTGTGAAAGAGTCAATAAGCGACCCAGGTGTACCGTTCCACCTGTGAAGATTGGCTGGCTGAGATCGCCTCTCACTCCCTCACA
Organism: Pristionchus japonicus; assembly: GCA_900490845.1. Taxonomy (NCBI): domain Eukaryota; kingdom Metazoa; phylum Nematoda; class Chromadorea; order Rhabditida; family Neodiplogasteridae; genus Pristionchus; species Pristionchus japonicus. The sequence goes on along the minus strand of LS491138.1, from coordinate 65,784 downwards.
CTCAATATCTCCCATCGGAATACAGAGTTTGATCGATGTTCCCCTCTTTGTTCTCTCGACAGTATCATGATCAAAGGATCAACGTGAGTTCACCATAAATCGCCTTGGTGTATTCAAATCTTTAGGACTTCTCGCGAGCACTTCAAGATGTCATCACAGGTTTTCGGCCGTTTTTCCGTTGATGTTCAGTTTTCTCTTGCAGTGTTTTCTCTATTCGTCAACATAATGCTACTGAGAATCGTACTGAAGTCTCATAAACGAGGAATTGGATCTTATCGATATCTTATCATGTCATTTGCTGTATCGGATCTCATCTACACGATCGTTCACTTTCTAGTGTACCCGGTACTCACTTGAAAGAAAACTAAAACTTCAACCCATTTTTAGATTCCTGAAATGTACGGCCATGCCTTCATGTTGAGTGGACACGGAACATTCAACAACCGTTTGGGTGCATGCATCTACTGTGGTGTCTACTCTCAAGCGACGCCCATTCTTGTCTTCCATTTCGTGTATCGGACGTTGAACATAAGGAGGTATTTCCTCGGATATCTCGTAACAGAATTCAACAGAATGTCTAAGAATCGCGTTCACAGATCATTGGAGTAGAGAGAAAATAATCGGCAACACCGAGCTTTGAAACATAATCGAAAACGAACGAAACAATCGTACATAAACTAATCAGTTTAGTAGACCATAAAACAAACAGTGCACAAACGATGATCCACAATGCTAACTTTTAATATATTTCAGTCACATTTCGCATCCACATTTATTCCTATCCGCAATGTTTTGCGCAACCGTTTCGATGAATCTCAATGGGTAGTTCAAATCATATATTCCAATATACAGAACTGCCTCACCAGATTTTTCGTGATGAATGTACTCATGCGTCCAGATGAGGAGACTCTCACTGCAATTGCCCCATTCTTTGCTGGAAACACATCTGCGCCAGTCATACACAACATCGAAACTGCTGCAGACCATATCCAGGCGCTGTATTGGGTGCAAAATCCATCCAAAAACATGATGAACGAAAATGTTTCAGTCGGGTGAAACGTACTCTCAACCGCGATGGAGGAACCTGTTGGGTGCATTCGATGCGGGCTTCGTCATCGCTACTACATACACTATAATAATGATCTGTGCATACTTTATCAGCAAATATCTCAAGTAAGCCATGGGGTTTTCACAATATTTCCAGGTAAATAATTCAGAGAACACGCAGCTCGAAGCACAAAAACGCTGAGTCTCCATCATCAACTGTATCATTCGCTTTTATGTCAAGTTTGTCAATCAGGTTAATGAAGTTGACTTACGATTATCTCAGGCAATCTATCCGCTAATTTCAACCTATTCCCCACTTGGCGTTTGCATGTTTATGCCCATATTTGGTGCGACGGCCAAATATTCATCTTATGTTTGACAAAGAATGAGTGGTACTTTAGGTATCAGCTTCGACTGGGTTTCAATCTATTGTCCTCCTCTCTGCGTATCGCATCCACTTTTCGATGCATTGATTCTCATTTATTATATGAGAGAATATCGGTTAGACAGATGATCTTTCATCTTTGAGCATTGGTAAAACATATTTTAGGACAATGTTTCTGAGGTCAATCGGCTTCTCGAGATGCGTTCGCAAGCCGAGTCGAGTCTATCCATTCCCGTCACTTACGTGAGATTTATCGTTACATCCATGAGAAATAACAGTAGTCAATTTCAGGGTAATTTGAAATTCCGGAAAATATCACATTCTTGTTCTCTTCAGTTATAATTTCAATGCTCTCAATAAACATCTTCGAAGATACACTATGGCGTGCTCTATAAGACAAATAATAGCACTAACAATAAACTAGTTGTCCGAAAATGAAAGTGATGAATAAACTTTTAAGATCACATAACTTGTTGCTTGTTCAGTAGATGGAGCTGCTTACCATTTCTAGAGCGATAACGAAATAATTCGACTCGACCTATACGATTTTCCCGTTGATTGTGCTGATTTCACCTCCCGCCGACGTCGTTTTACCTTCTATCTTATATATTCAAGCAAAAGGCGAAGAAACATTTGATTACATGCGATCAAGTGATGACAATCAATGTTTGATCGTTATGCGAGAGGCTGTTAGTTGTGACTGAATGACGATTGATTAGTATCTCTTTCACGGTTGTCTGTATTCTGATTAGAGAAGCTGAAGGAAGGGTTAATTTGCAATTTTCTCAAATGTTTGAGCGGTCGTATCTCACGAATGAATTGGGAAATGTAGGGAAGAGTTGATTCCAATCTATTCCAAAACCATTCAGGACCATTTTTCACTTTTGAACGGGACAAAATGTTTACATCCTTCCTTGTTATTCAAAAACCCTTCCTTCCAACTGCGTGTTTTTACACATTTTCCTCATTTACCGCTCTAATATGCAAATGGGTTGAGGTATTATCATGCATAATAGCTTAAATCGAAGGTCAGTATGTCTCAAACATAATTTATGCTATACACTCGTGCGCCCATTTGTCTCCTATTTTTACGAAGGCATTGTGTGTTTCTCTCACCCCTTCCTTCAGCTTCTCTAATTATGATCAGAGAGTTTGAGAATTGAACCATCGTTTTGTGATAAGCGAAGCTCGTAATTCGAGGAACAACTGAGAACTATATCACCGGCAGTGAAGGAGAAAAGAAGAATTGTTTTTTATCATTTGCTAATCGTAGATCAAATAAGCCAACAACTGACAATCAAGTTACGATAATCAAAAAAATGACAATATAATGTAAATTATGTATTCAGCAAAGCATGATTGGTGTGCTATCGGTGTGTGCTTCATGGAGAGGATGGATAATCTCAATGGAAGGAAGGGTTCGACGACGCTCACGAGGAACGCACTTAGAGAGGCCGATCGAATGCAGAAACATGTTCCTAAAGATGATAAATTCCTTGTTAAACGGATGGAGAATCAGTACCGATAGGCGGAGAGGCAGAATATGAGAACAAGTGCGTCAAAGAGAGGATGAGATACACATAGAGGAGGGCAGACAATGGATACCCAATCGAAGCTGATACCTGAGACGAAATAATTATAATATGTAACGGATCATATGTAACGCACCTACAATAGGCAGGAACATGCTGATGCCGAGCGGTGAATAGGTGGAGATGAATGGATAGACAGCCTCAAAACTCGATTGTTTTTGTTCAATTCACGTTTGCCAGCTTACCTGGTATAATAGAGATCGATACAATTGATGCTGTAGAGTGAGAGTCTTCGAACTTCTCTCGTGTCCACTTGAATGTTTTTCCCTTTGTTCCCGGTTTGACAGCGGTTGCACTCACTTGAGACTGTTGTTGATGATAAAGGCACAAATGACGATCATTATGTATGTGATTGTTATGACGATGAATGCATCGAACGCTCCGATCAGGTTTTCCCATCGCGGATTTGAGAAGGTTTCGCCCGCCTGCATATTCGAAAATATATCGAAAGACCACTTTTTTCTTACCCAATACAGCGCTTGTATGTGCTCTTCCGCATTCTCTATGGAATGAATTACTGCTGTAGATGTGTTTCCAGCAAAGAATGGGGCGATAAATTCTAGAGTCTCATCGTCAGGTCGGAATAGATAGTACATTACGAAGACTCTGCAATTAATGGTGTTTTCAGAATTCGCTGTTCGTTCTTGCCCATTGATGTTCATCAAAACTGTAGCAACTATCATTGTCGTGAAGAATATTACTGTTCGGGGGACATAGGCTGGGCTGAAAACAATCTGGTTTAACGACTGATAAGCATTACTGTTAATTCAATCACAAGATATTCATGTGCAAAACATGTGTAGAAAGAATACAGGAACATGCTGTTGTGCGACACTGCTTGGTAGTTTCTAGTTTCAACTTCTTCCAAACTGGTAAAATACTTGGGCAAAGTACCTTCTAATGAATAATGTCCGATACACAAAGTGACAGACAAGAATTGGAGTGGCTTGTGAATAAACTCCGCAATAGATGCAAGCTCCGATACGAGAACTGAAGATTCCATGAGCACTAAGGATGAAGGAATTATCGAAAGTTTCCGGAATCTGCAAAGAGATAACTTCACTTTTGAATTTTTCAATTCAGTCTACGTCCAGACATAGTTTGATCATTTCTTTGGAAGATACACTTTCTGGACAAGAATTCGCAGACACTTACCGGGTAAACAAGCCAATGAACTGAAGTGTAGATTAGATCAGAAACTGCGAAAGACGCAATGAGATAACGATAGGAGCCCATCTCATGACGATTGCAAGTGAATACAATGCGGAGTAGCATCAAATTGACTGCTAGAGAAAGCACTGGAATCGGCTTCATTAGCACGATTTTGAATAAAAAATGGGAAAATTTGCGACGCTAACCTGTGATGAGTTCTTGCCAAGCGCGTGTGACATCCTGTATGAGAATTTACACATAGACAAAAGAAAATTTATAACTTACGTTTAGAATCTCGTTGTGGTATTGCATAGAAAACATCGCTCTCGTTCCTTTTACTACTGAATGAAAGTAGTGAAACAGAGCACAGAAATTCCACAAGTCACAATTCAATCTATTTATATCTCTAAACAGCAATACCGTGCGATAATGAGCAATTACAACTTGTTGCGAAATTTGCAGCCAACTCTCATTATATAGCACGCTGTAAACTAAAAATTCTGCACCAGGTGCACGGCACTCCTCCTATAGCTGAAAATTGCAACCAATTAAATATGAGAAATGTAATGTAAATATATTTTTTTTCATACACCTAGTGGCAGAAAAAAAATTTCCGCAAAAAAAGTGCACGGCACTTTTTTTGACGATTTTTCCGTGAAAATGGTGCACTGCATTTTTTTCACGTTTTTCCCTCGCTCCTCTCCAATCTTCAACATCGCTCGCCGTGCAAAAGACGACGGCGAATGGAAGGATTCGAACCACCAACCTCTCGATCGATTGCCAAATACTTCACCATTGTGCTACACTCAGTTATCTCATTCACTTTCATTCTGCCTTAATCATACCGTTCGCAGCGCTAAGATTGGAAACGAATTCAATCCGTCGCATCATTTTAATGCTTTTATTATTTCTTTTTCAATGACAGACTTACTAATAACTTAGACTAACAAGTGAACTAAGAAAATGATAGTCAAGTATCGAATTTAGAGAAAGCTGTTGGCATTGTGCGCGCAACCATAAGTCGAGAATGATAGAGAGTGAGACAACTGAGTGTAGCACAATGGTAAAGAATCTGGCGATCGATCGAGAGGTTGGTGGTTCGAATCCTTCCATTCGCCGTCGTCTTTTGCACGACGAGCGATGTTGAAGATTGGAGAGGAGCGAGGGAAAAACGTGAAAAAATGCAGTGCACCATTTTCAAGGAAAAAAACGTCAAAAAAGTGCCGTGCACTTTTTTTGCGGAAATAAATTGCATTTGTCTTATGTTTCGCTGCAATGTTGCAAATATATTTAAGTTTTAATTTATTATCTAACTGAATCGCAGCGCTGAAAAAATGTCCAAGCAAGGGTGTTTTTGTGTGTCCGCGCACCTGGTGCAGAATTTTTAGTTTACAGCGTGCTATATCCAGTATCGCTGGAATAATCAAAGCTGGAAATGCAGAAATCCGGTGCAATGAGATCTTTGAATGTGTTTCACGGTGAAAGCTCGCCCTCATGAAAAGACTATCATAGCATTTGTTGTGAAGTTATCGATGATTTCGACAGCAGATTCTTCACATGAGTGAGAGTCAAGGTATACATGGAAGGAGTTTTGTTGTAAGTAATTTGGGCAATTTAAGTGATATCCAGTCGAAAACAGATATAGCACGCTGTAAACTAAAAATTCTGCACCAGGTGCGCGGACACACAAAAACACCCTTGCTTGGACATTTTTTCAGCGCTGCGATTCAGTTAGATAATTAATTAAAACTTAAATATATTTGCAACATTGCAGCGAAACATAAGACAAATGCAATTTATTTCCGCAAAAAAAGTGCACGGCACTTTTTTGACGTTTTTTTCCTTGAAAATGGTGCACTGCATTTTTTTTAACGTTTTTCCCTCGCTCCTCTCCAATCTTCAACATCGCTCGTCGTGCAAAAGACGACGGCGAATGGAAGGATTCGAACCACCAACCTCTCGATCGATCGCCAGATTCTTTACCATTGTGCTACACTCAGTAGTCTCACTCTCTATCATTCTCGACTTATGGTTGCCCACACAATGCCAACAGCTTTCTCTAAATTCGATACTTGACTATCATTTTCTTAGTTCACTTGTTAGTCTAAGTTATTAGTAAGTCTGTCATTGAAAAAGAAATAATAAAAGCATTAAAATGATGCGACGGATTGAATTCGTTTCCAATCTTAGCGCTGCGAACGGTATGATTAAGGCAGAATGAGAGTGAATGAGATAACTGAGTGTAGCACAATGGTGAAGCATTTGGCAATCGATCGAGATGTTGGTGGTTCGAATCCTTCCATTCGCCGTCGTCTTTTGCACGGCGAGCGATGTTGAAGATTGGAGAGGAGCGAGGGAAAAACGTGAAAAAAATGCAGTGCACCATTTTCACGGAAAAATCGTCAAAAAAAAGTGCCGTGCACTTTTTTTGCGGAAATTTTTTTTCTGCCACTAGGTGTATGAAAAATAATATATTTACATTACATTTCTCATATTTAATTGGTTGAAATTTTCAGCTATAGGAGGAGTGCCGTGCACCTGGTGCAGAATTTTTAGTTTACAGCATGCTATATAGAAAGAAAATTAATCGTGGCTATTGTCGTAACGGCTAAATGTAGCATCAACAACGTCTAAGTACTGCGCTCAACCGCTGCAAAAATCACCTATTCACTCCACACAATGAAAACACTGTTTGAGGCAAGAACAAATTTATGTTGCGGACAACAATTTCCCTCACACAATTAACTCATGATCAAGATCTCCTCTAAAACGCCATTTTCTACACTGCAACTGGCGCATTCGTTTCAAGTAGTTGTTGTTGAGATGCAATTGAAGATTTCGCCCCTCGATTGACTTTGCAGACAAAACTGAAATGGAATTTCTGATGTAACTTTGGCATTTGTCAATAACCTGTCGAGAATAGCGTCCCGATACGGAAGAGTGAAAGTGATTGTGAAAACTGGACTCAATAAAGCAATGATCGAAGCTATCTGAACGCATGAATCATTTTCATAGGAGAACACTTCATCTCTCACCATGACTGTGAGATGGCTGAACTCATCACTGTTCGTTGCACTTCCCTTTTCTGAACGATGCAACACCACAGCTACAACGTACAGCGAAGGGAGGGTCGCCTGGCATAGCAGACCCTATAAATAGACGACTGCGGTGAAGGGATTTTGCTGCATTGTTAATACTGAGAAAAACTCCACACACTTTGAGAATCTGTGCGTGTCTCCTTTTGTTGTTAGCGCTCATGTGATCGAAAGATGCCAGAATATTGTTGATTCTCACAGAAGTTATGACAACGACGAGACAAACAGGCAGTATTATGCCCTGGATCCAATTGTCGGCCAGCCTGGCGGACAAATCTCGTCGAGTTACTGAATGTTCTTCAATATTTTGACCACGGACATAATATGCGCAGAGAATTGCAACTTACCGAGTAATAGTTCGTCTTCACTCATACTTGAGATATCATAATCAGGATAGCTCTCGTTCATCGCTTTCTCAAGATCTGTGCCTTTCAGCAGAGTTGATAGAGCGAAATTGATCTGAATAACGATAAAATTAGTCAATCCCTTCTTACTGTCAATTCAAGTTACTGTCCTAATATTTCACTTACTCTAGTATCAGAATAGTCAAGTGCCATAAACTGACATAGATGGCTATGGTAGGCAGATGGACGATAATGAGAGCAAGCAGAACATTCCTCAACTTTGGTTCCACGCGACTGTATGAGATCACGTAGTATCTGAACATATCGCTGTATGAAATAACGCGGATATTGAAATGAAAATTCGGACCTGTAACAAAAGCAGAAAGCAATCATTACAGCATAGTGCGAGATTCCGGCACATTGAATTGCATTGAGGTAAAAACAGACGGAAGGAGAATCCCAATGCCGACAAACGCCACAGATGCCGTAAATTGTGTAGGAGTTGTTGTTCATTATTCTGAAGACACATGAAGAACTTTTGGGGGGAACATTGAATATCCAGCAAGGTATAGAAAAAGAAGATGTCGGCAAGGCTCACTTTTTAAAGATAAGCAATGATGCTGTCGCCGTTGTACATTCGACAACCGAGAGATAGAGTAGAACTATGGAGTAGCATCTGAAATTCTCTTTTCGTATCGAACTTCGGTATTGAGACGTACAAAACAACAGCAGAACGTTGTTATGGATCAACAAAAGTAGAACCTAACCTGAGGTAAGCCGGAGTTCTTGCGATAATGAGAGTTATGAGAAAGACGTTAAGGGCGAAACTTCCGCAGTAGCAAACGTCGTGAACGAGGCGAGTTAACATTGTTCATGAAGGCCTCGGAGTGGGTTGAAGTGAAAAAGAACGGTAAGAGTTTTCTCGTGACAGATTCGTGGACGTGAGACTGCTTTCGACAATTGCCTCTGACCGCGAGGGAAATTTCGTTTCGCCAGTTGCAGCAAAACAGTGAAATGGTCAACAGCGTGCAAGGAAGAAAGCGTGTCTATTGTTTTCGATGGTCACCCATCGCCCAGAACATAAGGCAAAAAAGGAATGCCGAAGAAAAGTTTTCCTGTGGGAAAACGACATTCGTAAAAACCGCGTGGCGTCTGCACAGTAACGAGTTTAGAGATAGGAAAACTATTTCTGCCGAATTGTAGCCGGAGAAGAAAGGAGGGAAATACAATCGCTCGCAGCCTCTGGAAAACACAGCTAATTCTGAGCGGGTTCTCCGTGAGAATACAACAGTTCCAGCAAGCAATGGGATGAGAAATTCAAATATATGCAAGAATCTACAATGAGAATGGAAGCTATAGCATAAAACATTTTGGTAGATATTAATGAAAATCTGTAAAAGAGAGAACTCGTTTATTAAGACTTGTTCACACGATAAACACAAAACAAATCAATCGGAAGTGAGCATTGCCTATTGAACATTGAAATGGAGAGATGGATTATGGGGGAGACTCTGTATCTAACGTTCTGTATCTAAACGAGTGCTACCAATGGCCACTGATTAAATCGTTGCAGGAGGCTTTGCAGCTTCGACAGGTCTCGATGACATCAACGCGCCCTCTTCACCATTGCTAGCCGAGATCATCCTACAATTATGCTTTCAGAAACCTGTTTCGAGAGTGGGCACTCTTTTTGAAGGGCTAGTAGTTCCCATGACAATGAGCGAAGGAGAATTCACCGCGTGAGAACATTCCGGTACGGCAGAGTGAAGTAAATGGTCAGCAGAGGGCTCACGGCTATCATGAACGAGGCTCCCTGTAAACATTTCGATAATTCCTCACACAAAATAAAAAAATGTAATGATAAGCTGACCATTGCAGTGAGCTTTCCGACATTGTCACTGTTACTAATCTTGCTGTCTCTCTCAAAATGATATGCAACGATTACAGCAGCGTATAGAACAGGCAGCATTGCTTGACAGATAAGGCCCTAGAAGATATGGTAGGACATTACCAATTTCGATTCCCTCCCTATAAATATTCAAAATTAAAATGCTCACTCTCAGTATCATTGTGTGCCTCGTTTTGCTCTTTTCGCTCATATGATCAAGTGAAGCAAGAATTTTGTTGATACGAAATGAACAGGCAATGATAAGAATGCTGACTGGAAGTATGATGCCCTGGATCCAATGGAATGCTAATCTCACAGAAACGTCGCGTCGAAAAACTGAATTTTCTTCTTTGAAAGTAGCGTAATGGAAGGATCAAGCATGAGCTTCAGACACGCGAAAGACATTTTAAATTTTGGATTTCATCTGAAACTCTTCATGAAGCGCTCTTACCGATAAGCATTTCCTCAGTGCTTTTCTGATCAAGACTATACGTCGGATGACAGTATTCGCGCAAGCTTTAGGGTAAATAGGAAAAGGATAGGAAATGGTTACGTAATGCTTACATAAATGGCGACAGATGGCATATTAACAAGAAATAGCGCGATGAACACATTTCTCTTCTCTGGCTCGCCGCTAGTTGAAGCGATAACGTAGTACCTGAACTCATTATTTGTCAAACTATGAGCATGGATGGTTCAAATTAATATTCAATAGTTCGATTAGTGCAGCCTTTGATTACCTGTAACAGAAGCAAAATGCAATCATAACCGGGTATTGGGAAGTACACATTGTTTGGATTACGTCAATGAAAAAACAAAGGGGAGGAGATCCTAAGTGACGACAGACTCCAGTAACAGAAATAACTGAGTATGTGGAACCGCTCATTATTCTGAAACTGCATAGCATTTGAAAACTAAATCTTGAATCAAAATAACGAACTTTCTGAAGATGAGTAACGAAGCAATTGCCATTATGATTTCGACGATTGCAAGGTAAAACAGCAAGATTGAGTAGGATCTGTTAAAAAAGCAATCTAATTGGCGGAATTGGAAATAAATGCTTACTTCAAATAGTTTGGCGTTCTCCTGAGAATGAGGAAGATTAGTAGAGCATTGTGCACTAGACTAGCGCCGAAGAGAGAATCGTGAACGAGACGAGATAGCATCGAAGTATGAAGAGAAAGGACTCGAAAATTCAAAATTAGGCTCCACTCATTCAATGAATAACATGCCCTAGTATGATGGATGCGGTCTCAACGAAATAGTGTATTCCGGATATCCGGTTATCCCCTTTGCAAACGGAAACTAGTGTTTTCGAGAAGCGCGTGAATCGCTTTGTAAAGCAGACGAGTAAATTGGTTAGAAGAAGACTTGAATGCAGAGGAGCCAAAGAGTAAAGCGCCGTCTTAGTGGACAAACAGTGCTAAAGCTCGAGCAGAATTCAAGGGATTTTGAGTGCACGAATGACTCGAATCCCTCACTAATGCATGTGAAACGAGGCCACTTATGAATAAGTGCCACTATTTCAGCTGTCTTTTCTCCTTCTCTAGTTCCATCTCGTTAGTCCGAAGAAAAGGCAAACTTCTCCCCCTCATCAACAATTCCTAAAAATAGAGCGCATTCGAGGCTTGAAACACTTGAACATTATTACATATTTTTTTCGAATTCCACAATATTAAAGTTCTCGGATAAATAAATTAACAATGAAAAGGAAGAAATTGAGGAAAATGCGTTCCGATTGTCGGCATCATACAATAACAATTTTTTCCTACAATACAAACAGAGTAGGTGCTATTGGAGAGAGTTCTGTTTCCTTGAGGAATTTGCTGGCTTCTCGGCAGTGATTGGGGTTGTTGCTGACTGAGAGTCCTCTTTCCCACTACCATTTGAGATGAGTCTGCAATAACCATCTTCGTTCTCGCATTGAAGAGTTTTGGAATGAAACTCACCTATCCAGCGCCTCTCTGTACGGAAGTGTAAAGTAGATGGTCAACAGCGGACTGATTGCTATGAGGAACGGCGCGACCTGAGGCAACGATTTCAACGGCATTTTAGACATGTAAAGGCACCATTGCTGAGACGTCGTCGAAACTCTCGCTGCTTTCGTTCACTTTGCCTCTTCCAAGCCGGTACACGATAACAACAACTGCGTATAACGCAGGTAGTAGTGCTTGGCAGATGAGACCCTCAAATTGTACTTATTGAGGTAACATTTCGAATTTGTGCTGCAACGTTTCTAAATGTTACCCTCAGTATCATCCGATGTCTTCTCTTGCTCTTCAAACTCATGTGCTCAACAGAAGCGAGGATTCGGCTGATGCGAACGGATGAAAATACGACGATGATGCAAACAGGTACAATAATGCCTTGGATCCAAATCGCTGCAAGTTGCACGGAGAAGTCTCGGCGTGTTACTAAATGAGGTTGTTCAAAGTAGGTAACACTTCAACTCAAACAGCAAACCAAGCGTCATTTCTCCATGGATTTGATTAATGTTGAGCGTGACTTGACTTTCGTTCACCGCTCGCTCAAGTTCAGCGCCCTTGAGTAGAGGAGTGGAGGCGTAGTTTATCTGAATGCCGAATTTTTACTTTTTGCAACTTTTGTGAATCTAGTTCAATCCGGGACACGAAAAGGATGTTACTCACAAATATAAAGATAGTGGGCAGATGAACGCCCAGAAGGATGAGTATCACATTCTTCTGATTTGGTTCACCGCGAAGAGAGGCGATTACGTAGTACCTGTGGTATGATTCGAATTCCGATTGACTTTTTCGCGACTATGCTCTTCTGTATTCACTCGAAAGTCTTTTTTTATTCTTTGGGCACATGCCAAACACAACAGAAACGAAGACACAGGGGATAAAGCCTAATGCAATGTCCTCATTTCTCAATAATCCCCATTGTTATTCCGTTATACGCTTTTTTCCTCTCGAAGCATCAAATATTCTGATACCCACCTATAAGAAAAGCAGAAGGCAATCATGATGGCATATTGCGATGTGCCTGCGAGTTGGATTGAATCGATGCAGAAGCAGAGAGTGGGAGATTCACAGTGACGGCAGATTCCGCCCACAGCAACAATTGTGTAGGACGGAGTGCTTATCACCCTGAAAAAAAAGTATTTTTATTCGACTTCGAGTGTGACAATCCTATTCAAACCAATTCAGCAACACAACACGCATCGCTTAGCATTCCTACGAATTCGAAGAATAATTATTACTACTCATGTGAAAATTGGTGAAGACAATATAGAAGGGGCTCACTTCTTGACGACTAACAACGAGGGAATAGCTATTGTGAGCTCGACAAGAGTGAGGTATTCAATTATTATTTATCATGGATAGGCAATTTAATAATATTAGATGATTTCGAGGTTTATAATGGCACATGATATTACGATGTCACATCAGGGTGACAAAGGTGATGATAATGTAAAGTGACTTAACAGTATGGCGTATAATCGATAGGGCGGATACTCTTGGTCCTTAGGGAGAATAGGTCACTATTACGCGAAATAATGATATTTTGTGGGATAGTATTCCATAGAGATACTACACGGTTTGAAATGAAGGAGTGGAAAAGAGCGGATGAGGAACGGTGTTTACGTAATTGGAATCTATTGGGTCGTCTGACACGGGG
>LS491138.1:39183-50659 GCA_900490845.1 Pristionchus japonicus | reverse complement strand
CGAGAAGAGAGCACTTATGGATGAGTAGATCAATGGGTATCGTGTCAAACGCACGGGAGAAATCAATGAAGGCTACAGAGATGTAATGCCCTTTGTTTAGGGCATGGTGCCACTGGGAGAAAGAGTTTATAAGAGCAGTGGTACATGAGCGGCGAGGACGGAAACCATGTTGGAAGGGGGAAATGAGGTTATTACTAGAAAGGTAGTTCCAAAGGGCTTCTACTACGATTCTCTCCATAATTTTAGAGGATGAGCAAGTGAGAGAGATGGGCCTATACGAAGACGCATCGCTTTTGAGACCTTTGCGTTTGTAAATTCCTCTAATGTTGGCCGTCTTCCAGATAGATGGGGAGGTACCATGAAGGAGAAAACTGTTGAAAAGTATGGAAAGGGGGATGCAAATGTGTTGCGCGGTACGTTTAAGGAAAATGTAGGGTATTTGGTCGGGGGATGTGGAGGCTCGGGGTGGGAGACGTGAGAGAAACTTGGCTACGAGAATGGGAGGAATATCAATGAAATCAATTGAGGATGTGGAGAATAGAGAGCAACTGGAAGGGGTGGGATAGACTGAATTGTTGTAGGATTCAGAAAAGTGTCGGGCGAGTTCACATGCTTTCGAGTAATCCGAGGTACAGAGAGAACCATCTGGCGATACTAGAGTTGGAACGAGATTGGAGTTATCTTTTATGCGAGTGCTCGCGTAAGCATAAAACGATTTGAGGTTAGGGGATTTTATCAGCTGGTTCTCCCTATTTCTAGTAGTACATTTGATGGATCTCTTGAGGGTGCGACAATCCGAAAAGTAGTCTGCGAAGGAGCGTCTTTTAAACGAATTTCTACACTTTCGTAATAAACGGAGGGAGCGGGGCGAGAAGCGAATTTGCTTACGGTTAGGGGAGCGATAGGGAATATACTGATCGATGATATGATGAATGACATCGATAAACAGCGAGTAGAGGTAATCGGGGTCGGAAGACACAGATAGAAGAGATTGCCAATCAAGTGAGTCAATTAGGGCGCAGATAGAACCCCAGTCTACTTTAGAGTAGTCCCTACGTGGTGGATTGGATGGGGAAGGAAGGGAGACAGAGAGACTAAAGGTCACAATCGAGTGGTCGAGAGAAGGGAGGGGAGGTTCGACCATACAATCGTCAACGAGATGGAAGTCGGAACATAGCACGAGATCTAGCAAGTTCGAGTCGCGGGTAGGTGAAGTTACCAGTTGGAAGAGGGGGATGGATTGAGTGAATGACAGAAGGGCAAGAGAATGGGGATTGGGGGAGGAAAGAGAGAGAGAGAGGGCCAGTCAATTTCCTTGCAGTTGAGGTCGCCTAGGAGGAGGAGGGGAGAGAGCTCACGGCTACTAAGGTCGTAAATATATTCCAAACATTCTCGAAAAGCGTCAATGGAGCAGGATGGACTGCGGTAAACGCAAACAAGTATGATGGATGAGGAGGAGTCACGAGAAACACGGGAGGCTATCAGTTGACAATATACTGAGAAGGATAAGGATGAAATAGGAGAGGAAGGGGTAGAGAAGAACGATTGAGTAAGACCTGAGCAAGCTTTTGTAACGCATCAAATTTGACATTTTATAATGAAAAAAGCATTGATATCAGAAACGAGGTGCAAATAAAGATCTGCTTGCTTACCTCAGATGAGCGGGTGTTCTTGTGATGATGAGAGCTATCAACACTCCGTTCAGCACGATACTCGCCCCGTAGAAGCAGTCGTGCACCAATCGGACGAGCATTCTTGAAGAGACACTGACAATGGACAAAACGAGACACATCTGGCTTCTGAGCAACAGACAGGCGCAAATCCACGAAGGACACTTGTTTTCGGAAATGGTCTTTGAACAAATATAGTAACAAGAGTACAACGAGGAAGTTCGGACGAGGAATAAATGCTCTTGTTAAATAGGAAATTTGATCTGAATGACTGTCAGACACTCAGACGCAACCATCCAAACCTCTTTTCCTAGGAAAAGACAGACAGGGGAATGAACAGATGCATTTGGCTTCTGATGAGTGGGAGACAAGAGAAATCCATGAATGAGCAAATGTTTACCACGACGAACAACGTGGGAATCGTGGAACGGGAATGAGAGACAAAGATGGGACAGAAATATCATTGGATGAGCCAAGGGATGCGTTCGGATGAAATTTGATCGTTTCTCACAGACATCTCCTCTCTTCTCTCCCACGACTCGCTTTTCTCCGTTCTCATTGTTGTCTGCCTTCCTTCATTCTCATCCACCTGGCGATCGCGCTTGTTTTCTCACATCGAAGCGAGACGACGAAGCCACGAAAATCGTGAATTCTCATTACATGGAGGCAGGGCGACGTTGGAACTGAAAGAAACTGAGAGAAATACCGTGGGACAGACGCTTAGTGGGTCCACATGGCAGTCTAAAAGGAACACAACAATGAAAGAGGACTCACGTGTACATCTTTGATGCTTAGACGTTGACGGGCATCGGAGAAGCATTTATTAACGAGCCTCTTTTGCTGATGCTACTTGTGATAATCCTGCAATCGACATTCATTTTTAAGGTACTTCTCAAGCAGTAAGTAACGACGAAATTGCAATGAATCACCTTTCTGCTGCTTCCCGATAAGGCAGTGTGTAGTAAATAGTGATTAATGGGCTGGCAGCAAAAAGGAATGAAGCTCCCTGTGATTAAATGCTGTAGTTTTGAAAGAACGCGTTGCTACTTACTTTTCCCATCTCTTCGTATTTTCTTATGCCGTTAGTGTCTTGCTCTACACGATACGCAATCACAACAACTGCGTAGAACATCGGCATCAATGCCTGAAAGAGTAGTCCCTGAAACTATACTTATTGCAGTGCGAAAGCACTTTTAATATTATAAATCGTACTCTGAGTATCATTGAGTGTCTCCTCTTCGTCTTGCAATTAATGCATTTAATCGAAGCGAGATTTCTGTGTATGCACACTGAAGAAACGACGACAACAATACAAACAGGTATGATGATGCCTTGAAGCCAATATGCGGCCAATCGTGCAGAGAAGCCACGGAATGATACTGAATTGTGTGGATCACCTTCTCCAAAAGTTCCATCTCACCGAGTAACATTTCGATTTCCTTTCGTGACTTCAAATCGTATTCGGGATAGCTCTCCATCATCGCCTTCTCGATATCTCCTCCTTCAAGAAGTGATTTGGCAGCGAAGTAGTTGGTCTGAATACTCGATGGTCTTAGATAAGCAGGTGTCCTCCTGATTATTAGTCCGATTAGAGTGCAGTTTAGTGCGATGCAAATTGCGAAGAAGAAATCATGAAATAGTCGGACGAGCATCGGAATACGTATTGACTGTGTATGGTAGGTAAAGCCAGAAGCGCTGAAAAGTGTACTAGAACAAAGCAGAATGGAATATTGTTTTGGTCCATGAACGGATAGAGTGAGATTCGAAGAAAAAACAATTGAAGAGCAGTGCTGCTAGATAGATCACTGAAGGAAGAAAATAAAGATTGCACCAACAAGAAAATTGTAAGCAGAAAATGAAGCGGATCTGAGGTCTCGCATTCCTTCCATCACTTTTTCTTCTCGACTAGCACAGTAAACATCGTTCGCTTTTTTTCAAAATTGCCTCGTGTTTTCTGGTGTTCTGGTGCCTTTTTTCTCTACGCATACACGCATATCCAAATCTCACTTTACCGCTAGCCACTCTCCGGAAATGATCGAAAAAGGCCAGTGATGCAGTATTTTTTTTAACGTTCTAGTACTCCCATTGAGTGGAATTTGATTTTGTACATGGAACATAAAAAAAAGATAGAGAAGAAGTGAACGTGGGGAAGAAAATTGGGTGGCATGAACTTACTGAAATTTGTGCACTCGAAAAAATTTAACTTTAAAGAATGAATAATTAACTGCACGGATCTACATGCTATGGAAATGAACTATCTGAGGACAGACAGAAATACGCAGGAGGGCTACGCAAAATGCTCCAAGCGAACATTGTTTTCGGCGATCGGTCTATGAACGAGTAAAGTGAGGTTCGAAGGAAGATACTATTTGAGCGGATCTGAGATCGGCCATCTATTTTAGTGAACATTAATTTCAGTACGATGCGAATTGTTGAGAAAAATGATATCCGTCAATCCAAAGAATGAGAACAGAACAACACTTTCGTTCTGGCTACTGCTACGATAAAAACGACTTGTGAAAAACAGCATTCAACAAGTGCGACACGGTAGGCAAAAGTCAATTTCTCGTTAAATTCCTGGTTCTTTATTTTGTCACATCCCTTTCAAGAGAAAATCACAAATACTGATGATTGAATATAAATAAATTATCCCGATTTTGATGGGTGATCTTGCAATAGTGCAACTTCTTGCTGGTTGACGATAATATTCTGCGAGTTGTTTGAATTTTCTGCTGCTTGACTGGAGACGACTCTGAGAATATCTGTTCAACCACCAAACCGAAGCATGAAAGCAACCTGTTGAGCGCTTCCCGATACGGAAGTGTGAAGATGATAGTAAAGAGTGGACTGAGGGCGGTGAGGATTCCTGCCATCTGGAAGAAGGGATTATTGTAAGGTATCAAAATCAGTAAGTTCGACGAGTAGTTCGGGAGCCCTCACTAGAGTAAAAACAGAGGAAATGCTGAATACCCACCATAGGAGTGAGATGACCGAACTCCTCGCTCTTTCCAATCCTCCTCCTCTCTCCTCGATGCATGATCACTGCGAGGGCGTAGAGTGCAGGCAGTAGAGCTTGCCACATCAGACCCTGCACTTTGTTGTGCAGCTTCTATTAGTCTCTAACACCAGTGAGGAACATTTGCTAGGGCAGCATTATGCCATGAAATTTTAGAACTTCAAAATACTCACTCTGAGTATCTGCGCGTGTCTCCTCTTGCTGTTCACACTCATGTGTTCGACCGAAGCGAGGATTTTGTTGATCTTCACAGAGACGATTACCACTATTAGACAGACGGGAAAGATGATTCCCTGTATCCAATTGGAGGCCAGCCATGAGGAAAAATCGTTGTGAGTAACTGAAATTAGGAATTATTCGTTAGGCAAACACATTGGTAATGCGACAAGATGCAGTACTCTCAAATGCTTTCTAAATTTCACACTGCATTACCCCAAATATCCAGTTCAGTCTTACCTAGCAGCATCTCCCTTTCTCGATACTTCTCCATATCGTATTCCGGTCGACTGACGTTCATTGCTCTCAGAAGCTCTCTGTCCTTCAGTAGTGGAGCACGGGCGTAGTTGGCCTGAACAAAAATTAATTGCTTCCCGTTCTAGACCAGTTTGATTGAACAATTGCAGGAAATGCTTGGGCGAACTAAAAGAGTTCAGAGATGGAAAAGCCGAACGGTCAGAAATGCGCCCATTAAGTAGAACAGTACTCACATATATTGCAATGGTTGGTAGATGAACCAAAACGAGGGCGAGCATTACATTTCTCCTCTTCGGCTCGACCCGAGAATAGGCGATCACGTAGTATCTGGAATATTCATTAGTATAGGTAAGGCTTCGAGTTACGAGCAATGCAATGATTCTCTACGTTTTCTTTCCGCTGTGATCGCTGATAGAATGAATCTATACAGATATTGTGTGGCTTACCTGTAAACGGAGCAGAATGCAATCATGACAGCATAGTGAGAGACTCCTGCGAGTTGGACTGCATTCAGGTAGAAACAGACAGTTGGAGATTCCCAGTTACGGCAGACTCCGCACACTGCATTGATCGAGAAGGAGGAGGTGCTCATCACTCTGAAATTAACTCATTTACTTTTTTTGTTTCAACATTACCGATGTGATTTTTGCGTTCTCTTTCATTCTGAAAATACGGTCAGATTCCAATTTCAGACCGTGTGAATGATAGAACCTTTTCACACGGTCACCTTGACTACTAATGGTTTTCACAGAATGTTAACCTAATTCTGATTGAATATCTTGGGAGACATAATGCGTTATTCGTTCAGCATTATATAAAGATAGCATCAGAAAATTTGCATTTTCGCTTACTTTTTGAAGACGAGCAAAGATGCTATTGCGGTTGTGAGCTCGACGATAGACATGTACAGCAGAACGATTGAGTAGCTTCTGAAACGATAAATTTGAAGTGGATTGAAGTGGATTTCACACTCCTTTTATCTAGGCTCTGGACAAAACAGACCCATTACTGAAGGACCATCAAAAGAACTTTCAGCTCTTGTTTTTCAGTTTTCTCGCGATGCGCTTGCAACGAGCGCGAAAGTGTCGTATTTCTCGAGTGTCTCGGAGATTTCGAGAGAACGGAATGAAAGTGGAAGGAAGACACTTTTCAGCAAAACCACGATGAAAGAAAGAACTTGCTTGAGATAAGAGGGTGTTCTTGTGAAAATCAGTGCGATCAGAAGGAAGTTGAGAGCGAGACTGGCTCCATAGAATGTATCGTGGACGAGTAGAGTGATCATCTCTGCGAGGACTTGAATCATCGTGGAGAATATACACGGAAGTACAATACTTATCGCACAACTAAGAGGCGTAAAAGTACATGAATATTCATCGAAGGACGACCGTTTAGGTTGGTGGGAATTCGTGGTAGTGTAATGAGGGTGTGGGAAAGGGTGGAAGTGCAGTGACGCTCGTTTTAGTGCTCGTCTCGAAGAGGAAGAGGATTAAAAGCGTCTTTAGAGAAGAAGAATGAGTGGGACGCCGAGAAACAACGTCTTGCAATTCTTATGAATGAGGACAAGGGATCCTTGAATAAAAGTGCCTGTTTGCGACATCTTTCATCGGGATGTGAGAATTTAATTATGAGCAGGCGTATTCTCACTCGAAACAATAGGGTCAAAATGAGACGCAGAAAGCGAGACGCAGTCGATTGCTCTCTTTCCCCTGAGGTGAGAGATAGACGACTCAAGGCAATCTCAGACACAAAAATACTACGAGAAGGTCGAAAACGGGAGCAAAAGAGAGAATGAGCAGTCTGAAGGTGGAAGAGAGGACGGAATAGTGAAGACTAAATCAAATTTCAACTGGATTGTGGGAAAACGCTGGCGAGCGCTACTTTTCCATCTCTTTTCTCTCTCTATCTCAAACTCTCGTTTGTTGTTCGCTCAGAGCCTCGCCTCCCTCAGGACTTTCTCATCCATCACCTCTTAACCCAACCCATTGCATGTGTTCTCAAGAACAACGAGTATGAAAAAAACCGAAAGAGTTCTCGAAAATCCCAGAACTGTGCGTCAAAGTGGGCGAATGGTCTTTGCCAATCCGTTCGAGTGGAATCTCAATCTCTTCGGACTCAGGAATTCGGACGAACAACAAAGCGAGAAAAGTGAATAGAGAACCGACGGCAAACGAAAACAGAGGACCAGCTAATTCCTCCTCTGGCTTTTCCGTGAGATTAATGGATGGACGGGAGAAAGGACTCAATGCATTCCAAAGATCCTCTCGAACCCCACGCACTTCTATTGTCGCCATTTAATTTTGTAGTTCTCATCATCTCGCTTTTCCTGTCTCTTCCATTCCATCGCACTTGTCAACAACAGGACCACGAGAGTGAATTATGTGTAGGCTCAACACGATTCTTGCAGACAAATTGCACAACAATAGTCAATTTTTAACCCATCGTTTAGAAATGCGGCACAGAATTTCAGTTAAAATGGTCCTCAAATTGAACTCTACATTGCGAAGTTTTACAAAACAGTCTGCGTAAGTTTCGTGATTTGTGGATTCGGTGAATAGATGGACGAATCTGTTTTAGTTCGGATGCGTGTCGAAACAGCCCTGCAATGGTATTTTGTTCAGCTTGCGCGAAAATTGTGGAACTCGCCTATTTAGAGCCCTCCTGTAAGGCATTGTGAATAGAATGGTAAGCAGAGGACTCAGAACAGTGAGGATCGAGGCTATCTGAACACCGAGATTTGGATGCGCAATACGAAAAGAAGAACTACAAAAGATTGTTCTTACCATGGCAGTGAGATGGCCGTTCTCTCCACTCTCATCAATCTTCTTCCTCTCCACACGATACGCGACAACGGCGATAGCGTAGAGTGCGGGAAGAGTCGACTGACAGAGGAGACCCTGCAAAAGCTAAGCTGTTTCACACGATTGTCCGCACTTGACGCTATTTCGCGCAGTGGAAACAAGAACTCGAACTCACTCTAAGGATGTGCGTGTGCCTCCTCCTATTCTTCTCGCTCATATGTCCAACTGATGCGAGTATTTGACTGATTCGGACTGAGCAGATGACAATGACTAAGCAGACAGGCAGTATTATCCCCTGAATCCAGTTCGTGGCGATCCAAGCAGCGTAGTCGATTGGGGTCACTGAATTGGAAATTTGTGAAGTCATGTACGAAGCATTTAATGTACCTATTAGTAGTTCCCGACCCTCGTATTTCTCCATATCGTATTCGGGATGGCTCTCGTTCATTGCTCTTACAAGATTTTCGCCTTCGAGTAGTGGAAATCGCACGGTGTAGTTGGTCTGTAGATTGATTTTATGCTCGTGATAAGGACAAAAGACCGAATGGAGTCCCGAGAAACCGAAAGATTAGTGAGCATAGTAAAACGAGGTAATGAAATTATATCCGTCTTTTCGAAATTGGAAGAGGGCTTTTCCCATCTTCAAGGAGGAAGAAAGAAAAGTGAGATCAGCTCCATTGAGGGATGAATATCAGGTTTCTTTAGAGAAAGAGTGGCAGACTACTCACATAGATGGCGATGGTTGGGAGATGAACGGCAATGAGAGCGATAAGCACATTGATTCTTCGTGGTTCAGTACGAGAGCAGGCGACCAAGTAATACCTGAACCTCGGATAATGTTCTCTCATCCGTATCTTTGAACTCATTTTTGCGAGCTATCTTCTTCACAATATTCGAAAATTACCTGTAGCAAGAGCAGAATGCAATCATCACAGCATAGTGCGCGGTGCCAGCTAATTGAATATTGTTGAAAACGAAACAGTTTGGTATGTTCCAATGACGGCAAGGCCCTCCAGCAGCATTGATCAAGTAGGCAGGGGTGCTCATCACTCTGACAAAAGGAATATCGAGGTGTTAAAAAGAAATCAGTTCACTTTTTGAACACAAGTAGAGAAGCTACTGCCGTCGAGAGCTCAACAACAGAGAGATAAAGGAGGATAACCGAGTAGCTCCTGAAAATTTCTCATTCCCGGTTTATTGTTTGATTTTAAAAATAGAGTCTACCCTCCCAACAGATGTACTAGATAAACAATACCGGAGATACGCGGGTGTTCTGGTGCGAATGAGAACAATTAGAATTACATTTAGTACAAGACTGGCGCCGTAGCAAGTGTCGTGGATTAGTCGGGTAATCATCCTTAAAATGGAAAAGAATATTGAAAATGTGAAGCAAAGGGTATGAAGAACATTGGAAAGCTGAATTAGCGTGAGGAGAAGCTGAAGCAATTCGAAAGCAAGAATTGAGTAGCGAGAAACAGAGACACACGCAGTGAATTATCTGAGATGAGTGAGATGCAACTCATGCAAGAGTCTTGTCAACATCTGTCGAGAGCAGGGTCAGTAATTGAGCTCCTCTCTCACTTCTGCATTCTTCCTCATGGGTTGGTCATCTAGGGTCGAAAGAAGAAAGGAAAATAAGGATGACGAGAAGTCAAGAGCAAATTGCCAATTCCACAAATACGTAGGTCATCCAACATCGCTTGCATTCGCAACTGCGTCTCTTTCTATTTCGATCTCATTGTTAGCTCAATGTTTGTCCCAAGCCTCAATGATTCGCATTGCCACGACAGCACATTACTGTCTTAAAGTGCAAACTAAGACTGCTGAGCGGAATCTCGAAGGGTTTGAAAGAGAGTATGGAGTATGTCTTGAGAGAATTTTGTGCACAATGCTTGATAATCGGAAAATTGAGATACCGCACGACATGCATCAATCTACTCAGACAAATGGAGACGTGAGAATGCACCCATATCAATTGTAAAATCACTGCTGTGCATTATCTCAACAGCAGACTATGAATGAGATACAATTCAAGAGTGATATCGTCCAGGTCTGTCAGCAACACGGAGAAAGGAGTCGTCGTTCATTTACGAACCTTCCACTGCAGCCTCTCAGGAAAATGAAAGAATAAGAAAGAGGGATCCTCGCGCAAATTGTCTGTTTTGCTCTTCAGAATTGAGAAGGTGACCCTATCCTCTTTGCATTCTCCTCTCTCATTATCTCTATTTTGCTGCCATTTCAGACCCTTTGTTTGTCCTCGAAATGGACCTCTATGGTCTCGGGCATTAGCTTCCTCACGTTTGGGCGTAGAGTAAAGCCGAGATACAGTAAAAGAAATTGCATGACTGAAAATGAAACAGCGAGAAAAGGGAGGAAGGAAGCGTTACGCTTATGGAGAATGTCCTGAGAAGAGGAAAGGAAAGCCGAATAAGCGATGAAGGATACGAACAGACCGAAAAAGCGTTGGAGCAATCAATCCCCTAAAAATGACAGACAGGCAGACGCATAAATAACAGATTTCAGATCGAAATTGAGATCCGACGAGACAGAAAAATACGAAAAATAGGGTAGACTAATGCATCTTCTGCCACTGGGTGATTAATCCTTGTTGGCACATTGCATTTCTGTTAGTAGAAATAGCTAATTTCGAAGATCCCAATGTCCTATAAATTCGGTCTTTCTTTCATAGCATTCCATTATTCTTCCACAGAGCTGTAGACTCCTCTCCGAACACTCCTGTCCTCAGCAAGAAGATAGTCCTTTGTCTACTCTGTCGCGATGCATAAAGAGGTTATTGATCAGTGGGAAAACATGCAAGAGAGATTCTATCTTTGTCGCTTCACCACGACGTTGTTTTTGAGACAGCGGCTAATTTATTCAAGTCTACTTCCCCTTCCCCCTTCATATTAACTTGAAAACATGCAAGAGTAGATCGGCTCTTCTTGTTCACACCTTTGCAAAAAAATAACCGAATTTATGCATTCATTTCCACGTCTAACCCTCCTAACAAGTGTGTAGTTTGACCTCGAAAACAATGAGAGACTCGAGGTAGATCAAAGTCTCTTCCAGTCCCTTCCTCCCTTCCTCCTCGGGTCAATCAGAGATCAGGTGGGCGTTTCCGATCTCTTCCCTTCTTCTCCCTTCCCTCCAGATCAACCTCTGACTCACTCTGTGGCGCGCGCGACGCGTTTCGTGACCTCGCGAACGTTATTCTTCCCGCACTCAGCTGTTTACTGCTTTCTTTACCAACACGCTGGCCCCTCCTCTCCCTTCGCTGGCTTGACTCTCTTCATTCGCCATGCTCTCTCATCGGTCTGGAACACGATAGAACACGTAAAACTGAGAGTGCGAGTTCTTCCCTCTATGGCACACGGCGAGTTTCGTAATCTCGTTAGCACTTCTCGACTCACTTACAACAGTTCCCTCCTCACTTCTCGACTCACTTACAACAGTTCCCTCCTCACTTCTCGACTCACTTACAACAGTTCCCTCCTCACTTCTCGACTCACTTACAACAG